>LAZP02000427.1:1867-18349 GCA_001272575.2 Ophiocordyceps unilateralis
TTTTTTTTCGTCTTTTCTTCTTTTCTTTTTTTTTTTACTTCCTTGTTTTATCTCCATGTACATAATTGCTTTTCTTTTTTTTTTTTTCCTTCCTCTTCCCATTTCTTTTCTGCCGGCCATCCTCGTCGTGCATGAGGCGGCGTGGGAACCTTGATGGCTACCTTCCCGGCGCCCCCCGTGTCACGCCTTTGGGGAGGGGGAGGGGGGAGGGGGGAGGGGGCCGTTGCGACCGGCTGTTTGGAAAGGAGGTGGTAGCAGGGCTACAACGCCATGCCGCTGTGCATTGGAGTCTTGATTTTCAATATATATATATATACACTTCCTTGCCTACCACCTACCCTTATCTACTAAGACATCGTCCTTCTCTTTTCTTACCTATATACCTCTTCCCGCCTCCGATGCCGTCGTCGTCGTTTCGAGACTAGCGTCCGTCGACTTCCCTTGATCCCGGAACCTCACCCCGGAAGCCGTCCCTCCTTCGCGTTTCCCCCCCCCCTTTCCCTATTCTCCTCCATTTTCATCTCCACCACGGCCCTGTTTTTTTCTGCAGCTCCACCACTTCCTCATCCTCATCCTCAGCTCTTCCGTCGACGCCGGCCATGGAGCTGGTCGTCAGCCGCCTCGACAATGACACCCGCGGCTGGATCATGGCCGTGGTCAGCGGCGTCGGTGCGTCTCCCCCGTTTCTGAAATCATGATTTCTCTCCTCATCTTCGCTGACATTCTTTTTCTCTCACTAAAAAAAAAAATAGCTTGTGTCTTGGGCGCTTCCATCATCTGCGTCGATGTCATCGTTCGCCTCCTCCCGGGCAAGCGCGCCTTTCGCATTCAGGATAGCAACGTCTTCTTGGCCTCGTCGCTGAGTCTCAGCTTCGGCGTCATGGTCCGTTCCATAGATACTCTCTTCCTTACTCCTACAAAGCTGACCGGGGAATGTCACCAGCTCTTCTCCTCACTCTTCAGCATGCTCCCCGAATCAAAGGAGTATCTGACGCATGACGAGGGCTGGGACGACCAACGGGCCGGCTTCGTCATGATGGCCTGCTTCTGCGCCGGCTTCTTCGGCATCCAGGCCGTCTCCCGCCTTCTTCACCAGTACATGCCCTCGCACGTCGTCGACTGCGATCACTCTCATGCCGAGGCCGACGCTCAGCCCGATGGCCGCATCTCCCGCCGGAGGTCCAGTGTCGTCGACCGAGCCCGTCGCCGGCTGTCGCGCCCACGATCCGCTACCAAGGACGGCTCTCGGCCGGAGAATAACGGCGCGGCCCGTGGTCCGTCCGAATCGACGCCCTTGTTGGGCTCGGATCTCGCAGCCGACCAGCAGCTGGCCGAATGCCACGGCGCAGTCAGCCGTGGCCGTACCACGACGACGACCGATTCGGCCCTCACCCGTCGTCCGTCCATGTACCACGTTCAGAAACGTGTCATGTCCTTTGTCAAGGACACAAAGTGCGGCTGTGACGAGGAGGGCTTGTGTTACGGCTACACCGATCCCTGTGGCCAGGAGTGCTTCAAGCACCTGTCGACCAAACGCTCCTCCAACGGGGCCCGCCATCCGACGACGCTACGCACCACCACCGGCCCCCTCTATCCCCCGGCCGCCGGCGTCTTCCCCGGCTATCACGACCACCAGGGCCATCCTCTTCCGGACGGCGTCGAGCCCATCAGCCCGTTGTTTCGTACCAGCCGCGCTGCCTCGCGCGAGCCACTCAACAACGCCGCCGCCGACAACGACGACGGCGACGAGGGCACGCATCCGTGTGTTGACCATGACGACCATCACGTCCCCCACCACCATCATCACACCACGCATAGAGACGACGACGACGACGTCTTCCCCCGCCGAATCTCGCTCGACGACGACGCCGAGGCCGAGGCCCAGCACCACCACCACGTCCCCACGAACGCCTTCCTCTCCATCGGCCTCCAGACCTCCATCGCCATCGCCCTGCACAAGTTCCCCGAGGGCTTCATCACCTACGCCACCAACCATGCCAACCCCGCCCTCGGTTTCAACGTCTTCATGGCCCTCTTCGTCCACAATATCACAGAGGGCTTCGCCCTGGCCCTTCCCCTTTACATGGCCCTCGGCTCCCGCTGGCGCGCCATGCTCTGGTCCGCCCTCCTCGGCGGCCTCTCCCAGCCCATGGGCGCCGCCATGGCCGCCCTGTGGTTCAGGCTTGCCAGCCGCACCCACCTGACGCCCAATGCCGTCGCCTACGCCTGTCTCTTCGCCGGCACCGCCGGCATCATGGTTAGCGTCGCGTTGCAGCTCTTTGTCGAGAGCTTGAGCCTCAACCATAATCGCAACCTGTGCATTTTCTTTGGCTTCCTCGGCATGGTCCTCATGGGCTTTAGTAATGCCCTCTTCGCCGCGCACTAAATGCCCTTGATTGTTCTTGCCGTCTCCCCCTTCTTTTTTTTATTCCCTTGACGTCGTTTTACGAACTCAAGGCGCATGCTTTAGACGTGTCACGGAGTCTTTTCTCTCTCTCTCTCTCTCTCTCTCTCTCTCTCTCTCTCTCCCCCTCCCCCTCTTTCTCTCTCTCTCTCCACCCCTCTCTCTCTCCTCTTCTGCCCCTGTCCTCCTTTCTTCCCCTTTTCACCTCACATCGTATTTGGATTCAAAGCGACAGTAACGGTTTATAAACACAACACAAAACAAAGAGAGGAAAGACCTACAAAAGAAAAAGGTACAACGAGGCCTCTGACGCGTGTTGGCGGGCGTAATTAGGGCATGGGATACGGTGGCGAATGCTCGAGGCGTGGAAAAGAGAAGAGGATCAACAACCTGCATTCTGGTCTTCCTATCTAGTGTAGCAGCTATAGACGCAAGGCGCAACATGTGCCGCATCTCTTCTTCGTGCATCCTGATTCTAGTAAGCAAAGCAAGGTGTCGGGATCCATGGCAGGATATTGTATTCTGCAGAATTGTCAGCGTCTGTGAGCTTAAAGACAACCCTGGACATGAGGATGGGTACCTAGATAGGTATTGACAATTACATGTCATACATCATTGGAGCATTCACGACAGGAAAAGGCTGTTGAAACAAACTTCCATCGAAACTCATCTCAACCGGCGAGATCGAGGCCAGGCGGGTCGCGCGTCAGCAGTAGCATGGCGGCCTCGTCGATGGCCCAGTCGTCAACCGGCGGGCCGTACTCCATCTGCGCGGCAAAGATGCCGTCGTCCTGGGTCGTGTCGTCGGCCGGACCTGGCTGGACATGGGTCTGCTCAAAGGAGGGATCGACGAGGAGAGGCGCCTCCGGCTGCATGAGGAGATTGAACAGGTTTGTTTCGTCTCGTTGGTCATCATCATGATCGCTGGACAGGTGAATGTTGAGATCGTGGTAGCGGACGAAGCGCTCTCTGCAGCGCGGACAGGCAATGTCCCTTTTGGCATCGTACGCGGCGCCGCAGAGGTCTTGAACAAAATCTGCCTCGTCGGCTCGCGGCTCCAGCAGAGACAGCTTGGGTCGGAGATGGCCGAGATGGATGAAGCAGACGTGGTCCTCTAGCCTTGCCTTGCTGACGAAGTGGTCGCCGCAGCCCAAGTCGTTGGACCAGCCCTCGAAGCGGGGGCCGGACAGTTCGACTTGTCCGCAGACGAAGCGGACGCCGAGGTGAGCGGAGCGGATGTGGACGTGGAGGTTCGAAGTATTGGTGAACTTCTTCCCGCAGCCGTCAATGGTGCACTCGTGAACCCTGCGCTCCTCAACCGACTTGCCGGAGTGGTTCGCTTCGATGTGCCGCTCCAGCTCCCATCGCGTCGCAGACTTGTAGTCGCAGAAGATGCAGTCTTGGTGCTCCCGCTTGAGGTGGCCATCGAGCTGCGCCTGAGTGGTGAAGCCGACACGATGAACGGTACCGTCGTCGGCCGTAGAAGGGGCGCACTCGCCGCACCAGAATCTGATCTCGCCGTGCACTTTCTGAAAGTGACGTCGCATACTGGGCTTGGTGTCGAAGGCCTCGGTGCATTCAGCGTCGGGGCACTCGTGGGCCGGCATGTGCAGGTGCTCTTTGCGGACATGCTTGTGCAACGTCTCCTTCTTCCTAAAGCTCTGACCGCAATCGGCGCACCGGAAGCGATCGGCTCCCTCGTGTACAGCCTGGTGACGCCTCAGCCGTGTGCCAGTGACGAAGCTTTTGCCGCAGTCGGGTCTCGGACAAAGGTATTTGAGCTCTTGAGTATGGGCCGCCTTGACGTGCTGCTTGAGGTGCTTGCTCACGACGTAATTCTTGTCGCAGCCGTCATACGAGCATTTGAAGGGTCGGTAGTCGGAGTGAGAATTCAGATGGTCTCTCAGACGTGCTGGACGGTTGAACGTCTTGGAGCAGCCCGGCCACGTGCAGGCCAGCGTCTTGAGGTCTGACGGGAATTTCCCTCGAGGCGTCGTGGCCGCCGTTGCAGGTGTCTCACCATTTGCCGTCGAGTCTGGCGAAGAGGCGGCCGTGTCGTCGTCTGCGTCGACACAGTCTGTCGTGTCTGCGTCTGTGTCAGTCAAAGCAGGCTCTTCATCGGTCGGCTGGGTTGCGCACAAATTCTGAGGCCAAGATCGACCTGTGGCCGTTTGCATGGCGAGGCGCCCGACGCTTCTCCATCGGCGTTGCGCTTGCTCATTGTTGCTTTGAGCGCGACATCGGTCGTGGGCGGTGAGATGCTGGCTGAAGAAATTTGGCTGCCAGCCCCAGACAAGATGATACCCTGATACCCTAGTGGGTGCTTGGAGGTGCCTCGGGTGCAATGATCAGCTTCATGTAACTGGTTTGCGCCTCCAATCAGCACATACGGCCATACCTGCGAGAGAATACGGGATCCCGTCCGCTCTCCCCTAGTCAAACTTGCAAGGGGCAGATTAGTAGTTGGGTCGGTGACGACCAGCGAACACCGGCTGCTGTATGTTTTTTGCTTGCAATTTTTGTCCTTTTTTTTTTTGGACTTCACGGGTATGAAGGCTTACTAATATAAAGCTTATTATCATTCAACTCTCGTAGCATGTTAACCGTTTTGCATACTAGACTCACCTCTCTCACCTCGCCACGGAGTCGCTAACTAGCAGCCACATGGACACTTATTATTAGCAGCCAATTTTCTTATTAGGGGGTGGGATATTAGGATCGCGTCGCGTCTTTCGATCCCTGCCTGTACTTGCTATCTATCGATACACTTCCGCCGATCAAAGCAATCGCTACGGCTATCTTTAAAGCTTACCGTAATTAACTAAGAATATAAATAATGTCGGCAAGTTCTTGTTGACCTTAGTGACGATATGTCCGAGCTTGACCAATAGGCTAGAATGCCGTAGCTTGGGCCCTGACTATGCTTGGACTTGAGTCTACTTCCTCCGCTTGGCGACGCTACTTAACTAAGTGATCTGGTATATGAGTGGCATTACGCGGGGCAGAGGTGGCATGAGGTGATTGATTGAGAGTTATCTGAAGAATAAGAAATGAGCGAAAAAACACACGGAATTGTGTAGCCCTTTATACGCACTCTTCACCTGGCCCCAGTCCCACCCCCGCCAATCTCCGCCGGCCTCTGCCCTAACCTTGTCGCCTCGAACTCCTCTGCTAAGCGCGTCTCCCACCTTTCTTGCCGATAGCTGCTGTTGTTACTGTTGCTGGCTTAGCACACGCTCCTCGATTTCGTTACGGAATAAGATCTGCCATGTCTAGTTGCCTAGAAAAGTTACGTAACTAGAAAACTCGGGATAATACGGGGCTAGTACGCGTCTATGATACTAACCTCGCGATAATACTATATAAAACCTATACGTTGTTATATACCAGTCTATCAATAAAAGGGGAGGCGGTTGCCTACTGCCAACGCTCGGCTTGATGTACACAACAGACCACCAAAGCCCAAGAATAAAAAGAGGCAGCGCCTAAAACTCCTCGCAGGGTTTATCGACGGGACAAGCCTCGCAGCGTACGGAGCCAATACGATGAGGGCAGAAGCCTTGTCCCGGCTTGTACGTTTCCGCCTTGAATGCCGCCTTGTTGCAGAGGTTGTCCCTGGAGGTGGTCAATACGGGGGCAAGGTTTGAAAGGGAGATGCAAGTGATAAAAGGTACGCAGCTTACTCGAAATAGGTGCAGACGGTGTGGTCCGTCATGTTAAACGTAAACAAATGAGATGTCGCGGGTTCGAAGCTGGCTAAAGGTTGGAAAAAAACATGTCGAAAATGGTCAGCCAAGCAAAGAGTTGAAGTTTTCGTGTGTGGTAGACTCACCGCATTCTCCGAGGGTAGCATCATCGTAGTACTTGCACGGGCCCATGTTGTCCGTCGGGAGGAAATGAGGCGGCGCGGAGCACATGCCCTTGCAGATTTGGATACCGGGCCCCCTGACGGGCTTGGCGCCTTCTTTCCTATTCTCCTCCCCCTCCTCCGCCTTGACGGCTTCCGAGACCGGTCGAGGGCGGCGGTCGAGGCATTCCTTCTCCGTCACGTTGGTCGCATGATTGGCCATGTCCTTGCACCACTTCCTCGTGCCCACGCAGTTCTCTTGCCATGCGTTATCATGAAGGCCGCAAGACTTCTGTTTGAGGAGGTAAGGCGGAGTTTCGTAGAGTTGAAGACAAGCGGTTTGGTTGGCTTGTCGGCTGCAGTAGATTTCGGTGCCGACAAACTCGACACAGGTTTCAGCCTTGTTGCTGCCCTCGAGACAGCCGTTGCCATGCTCTATTTCCTCTCGTCCGTATAACCACGGTTGGGGTGGGGCCGCGGTCGTCTCCGGTTGCGGCGGCAGCTTCGATCCTGCTCCACTAGTCGGAGCCACCGAGGCCGAGGCGGGAGCAGAGGTGAAACGGCTGGAGACGCACCGACGTCGCTATATAAACACAGATAAGTCGGCAGCAGAAGGAATGGAGAGGGGGTTTCCCATACGAGAATCTTGTTGATGCCGATGGGGATGGCCTTGAGCTCGAGTTCGCGATATGGACAGCATTTCGGGGCGGCCTCGTAGAGGGTCCAGCCGGCCTCGGCTCGATGTTGACAGCCGAAGACTCCATTGCCTTCACCCAAGATTGCTTCGAATTCAACACCTTGCTTTTGCTGGCCGCAGGGGAGTGTACATTTCGGGTTCGGTGTCAAGGCTGCCGGGGCTGGAAGGGCTGAGGGAGCATCATTACCGGCTGGTCTTGGCTGATGCATAAACTCGTAGCCTTCCAACAAGGTCGACTTTTCGCGCCTAAACTCGACGCATCGATGTCCCTGCCCGACATGTAGCCTGTCAGCCGAGTCTCTCTATTGACGCAAGGAAAGAAAAAAAGAGAGGGAGTATCCTTCTTACCAGAGGGTACTTTCCGGTATTGTTTTTGGTTACGAGGCCGATGCCTTGCATAGTAAAGGCGGAATAAGCACAGCATGAAGGCGATAGACTGGAGACCCTTTCTACGCCACGATAGACGACGCAGCCCCAGATGCCTTGGCCTTCGTTCGTCTGGGCCCACTCGACCTTGGTTGAGTTGGATCTTCTCTTTGCCAGGTCGGACGCCTTGCCGCAAGGGTCGGCGCATTCCCGGTTGGGTTCGTACAAGCCCGGCACGTGTTCAACGTAGTTGCAGGCCGGGCTCATGTCCTCCTTGGGGCCGAGGACGTCGTCGAGCCAAGCGAACACGGCCCAGGAGAGTTGGATAGATCCCTGAGAGCTGACGAGGGGATAGTTGGTCTGCTCTTCACGGAGCTTAGCCAGAGCAGAGGTCCTGAGGGACTCCCACGGCCATTTCTGTTTCAAGCGCAGAGCCTCGTAGAGTTCGTCGTCGTAGCGAGAGGCTGCGTTGTGCAGTTTAGTGTTGAAGAAGGCCATCATTTTTTTCCTCAGGTTATTGCGGTGCCCCTCGATAGCCTCGCAGGCTGACAGGGAGATGACTTTCCCTTGATTCTCGGCCATGTCCTTGACCAGTCGCCTCTCGTCGTCGGTGGTGGCATTTCGCATCATGGCCAGTGCTTCGGCCTCGAGGTTGCCTGCAGCGCTTGCGGCCACGGCTAGGACTACCGCCGTCCCGTTGTGGTAGATATCGAGTAGGTTGGTCGTGTAGTTTTCCGACATGATAGTCGTGGATATAGTGCTCAGCACCGTAACCCAGCCGGTCCAGCGCATGCCGGCCACCTCTTCCGGGGCCGTGGTCGGGTTCTGTGGCACCCAGTACTTCAGGATAGTGTCTACTATCATCCTCACTGCCATGTACGCCACCGCCACGGGCGCAAGGGGAGTAAAGACCATGGCGCCGACGACGTAGCACAGGGCCGAGTCGACGGCTGATACGACGGCCGACCCGACATGTTCCTTTGGACGCCTGGGATTGCTCATGTCGACCCGTAGCTTGTTGGCATCTGCCATGACGCAGCCGACGAAGGGCACGAGAGCGGTGGTGACGGCCGCCTTGTCCAAGACGTCGCTCTGATTAGAGGTCCAGACTTCATGCATGGCGACGCCCCAGAAACCAAGACCGACCACCCCCATGACAGAATTCAAGGAACCGGTGACGGCGCCTTTGAAGCCTCGGGAAGACCGTGACAGAGGCAGCTTTTCGGTCATCTGGTGGAACAGTTTGCGCATCTGCCCATTCTGTTGGAACACCCTGCCCAGCTTGAGATTTTGCGTCATCTGGTCGAACTTTGTCAAGGCGATCTCCTTTGCCGGCAGAACCCTCTGGCTCTTGAAGCTGTCCAGCCGCGGCCGGGTTGGATCCCGGTCGGCGAGGTATTTGCTGCCGGGGTTTGAACTGCCCTTCGGGGGAGTGTAATCACTGCTCGTAACCCGTTTTGGACGTTTCAACGGTGGCTTGTAATCAGGTTGGCGCGTAACGCGGAATGGAGGTTTCTCTGGTGGCTCAACCGCTTCATGGTTCACTACTCGGCTTATTCTGTCGTATCGGCTTACTTGCCTGGCCGATAGGTCGTAACGCGCTTGAGGGTCCAAGAGGTCGAACCGTTGGTTTCGGGAATGGACGGCCTGGAACGCCCTTGTCTCGAAGTTTGGTAAGTCCATTTTCGCCAGGATGCGATTCTCTTGCAGCGTATTCAAGGCCTCCATCAGCCACGAGATGCAGTTCTCTCCGCCCGAGACGGGGACGCGAACTTTGGCTAATAGTTGCTGGATCTGAGTCGCAGAAACGGGCCTTAAGCTCTCCCCAACGATGACGGTCGTCGCAAATTGATACGAATTGATGGGCGAGACTTCCCATTTCCACTGGAAAAGGAAGCCAGGCTTGATTCTCGTGACCTTCGACAGTCCTTGCCGAGTTTCTGTTCCGCCGTTCGTGACGTCGAAAGAGTCGCCAGTCCAAGTAAATTTCGCGCCAGAAGAAGTCCGGAGCGACCAGTGATAGAAGTCGTGGGCGGTTGAGGGAATGCCATCGACTTGACGATAGAAGAAGTCGACGCTGAATAGTTTCGTTTCTGGCACATCGATGCTGGATGTTTGCCGTTTTCGCACGCCATGACTGCCGACATCGAGCCTGTTTCAGCCCTTTTATCGTGACATACAATATATCGGGGGACGAAGCCATAGCTAACCTCTGGAGTCCTCTTTCTTCGGCTGCGGCTGCTGCAAGCCGACCCTGATGGGCAAGAGAAGAGCTAGCAAGTTGCCAGAAGAGCAAGTGAAAGACGGAGGAGAACCTCATGATGATATGTGTGCGCCAAAACGAGCCTGACGGAATTGACTGTACCCCGTCCCTCGGAGAGGTCACGTCTTTATAGGCGAGACCTCTCTGCAAGACGGTGTTGTGTGAGCGGCAGTGAAGATGGCCTATTCATCGGAAACACAAGATCGATGTCTATAAAAGTATTGCTTCAGGGCCCCTTGGCAGTGTGAAGTTCCCTCGCTTCCCCTCTCTTCTATCTCCCCCTCTCTGGCACGGCCAAAGCGAGAGGGCAGAACTGCCATCGTGACCTTGACATAGGTGGTGGCAAACGGAGGGACGATCCTTGTAACGTCAGCCTTTGCATAGTCGGCCGACCTCGTATATAATGGATCTAGGACCATCACGTGGTCTAGCCAAGTCTGCCCACATTCCCAGGCACATTGCCTACGTATCCTTACTTATACACATGTATGACAGCGATAGACTTGTTCCCAGAATACATACGAGCAGTTATATGTCTGTGTATACAAAACGGGTGCCTATCATCCGCCAGTACATGTTTGTAGTTAGCACTGACCTATTTCATAACCTTAACCCTACTATTTTTTGGATCTCTGGAGTTGCCGCCCCCCAAGGAGATGGACCTGCTGAAAGGGGGCAAGCAAAGCTTCATACTGTAAGACTACTCCGTAATGCCCACATAGGGGACAACATTGATTTGAGATAACCAGAGACATAGAATACGGTTCGCTCGAGAGGTTGGTGGTGCTTTCCGGCCCACCCAGACTGGCCCAGAATTGAGACGCGTCCATCTGGAAGCAGTCCTTTGGAACAGTAGTGTTTTTTTTTTTCAATTGGTAGGCAGTGGAGTGACAGAAGACGCTTCTGTCAATCACCTCGAGGATCGACTGCTACGCATAAATATACATATTTATCACTACCTACGTGTAGTGATGATGAAGGGTGGTCGATACTACATGTACTGCCATACCTGTAGTAAGACCACTGACCAGACAATGTCAACGACAGATGTTGTCCAATGCAATATTTTCTTGTATGTAATACCATAGTCTCCTGTGCCTTGGGCCATCGGCCAACGGTTCCGAGCAATCTGGAACTTATATGTACCATTACCTCTTGGGCTTCTTGTCAACACATCGCACGCGCTACAGGAATAGTAAGTAAATCTTGTCAGCCCAACGAAAACACATTACTGCCAACGTAACCAGACTTACCTCGACTCGATCAACGGCGGTAACTAGCCGCTCCATATTCGTAAAAGGACAACAAATGGGTCTGAACTCGTAAATGGACTGGCCCTGCGGGTTGCGGAAGACGCATTCGAATTGCCCCTTGCCGACACCAGTCAACTCCTCGAAAACCGGCGTGCCGCTGGCCTTCGATGGGCAAGGGTCATCGCAGTCCGGGTTCCGAGGTCGCGGCCGCGGCGGCAGCGGATCGGGATGGGAGCAGTTCGGCGGCAAGGCCCATGCTACTCCGAGATGCTGGTCGATGATGCCGCTCAGGCCTCTCACCCCCTCCATTGCCATGAGGGGGTTCTTTTCCATCACTCGCCGGTAGGATTTGGACAGTTCCTGGCGAGAGACGCTGAAGCTCTTGGTCTCCCACTCCTTGAGTAGATTTGTAGCAAATCTATCGTCATACTCCCGCGACTGGTGGTGAAGGGCTCTGCCAAGATCACGCTTCAGTTGCCACCGGAGTTCCTCCTTGCTTTGCTGGAGCTTCCTACAAGTTTCTTGATGAATCATGTTCAAGGCCTCGGCCTGGGCGTTGGCAACGTCATGAGCCTTTCTTGGCGACGTCGGCAGCGTCTCGTTTAGGCTTTCCGTCATTCCGGCTTCGAAATCTGCATAGGCTTCTGATGCGGCAAGCAGGATACCGGCCCTGGTAGCGTCAAGCTCAAGGCCGACGTTGCCTATGTAGCTCTCCGACCGAAGCACCGTTTCAAACCGCTCTAGAACCTTCTTCCAGCCTTCAGAACGTAACTGATGCAGGTTCTCCTCCTTTACCTTTTCACGAAACTTGATGATTTCCATGACCCCGTGGGTGAGTATTCGCATCACCTGGAGCGGAATGCCGATTGCCCAGAATCCAGACACTGTCAAGCCATCGGCAACGAGACAGACATGATAGTCAGCGATGCGGGCAATGTTTAGCGAAGAGGACTGATCATTAGCTAACGCCTGGGTCACGCAGCCGACGACTGGCACCAGGGCCGTCACAACCGCCGTCTTCTCCAGAGCCGTCGAATCTTGCTTGAAGACATCGTAGATGGAATAGCCCCAGGCGATGACAGCCACACCGCCCAGGGTGGTCAAACCTACACCTCTTGGCGTCAACCTGAAGTTGCCTTTGTGTTTGTCCATGAAGCGCTCGTGCAACTGATCAGTACTCAATTTGGTGCGTTGCTGAATGTCCTCGAGACCATGACGGTCGACGAGCATCTTGAAGTTCTTGAGCGACCGTTTCTTCATCTCATCGGCCGGTGATGAATAGACCTCTTCCAGAGTTTGTTTGCTGCCCGTCGAAGGTCCTGCCGTGACTTTCCGGGCCTCGGCCTTCGCCACTAGGTCTCTAGTTGACACGAGGACATGAATGGTGGAAGCAACAGGAGCTTACCATTCTGCTCAATCTTTACCGCCGCCGGGTCAGGAACAATGATGCCCTCTCTTGGTTGATAGCGCGATATTGTGTTCCTGTATTTCTCCCAAGTAGCAAAGTCCATAGCACCGGGTTTCAAAGCCAACTTGTGTCTCGGGACGCCGTAGTCGACGGCTTTCAGCACCACTAGATCGATATCAAACGGCTGCAGATGACGGGCGTCTTGAAGCGCCTGCAACCCTGACTTGACCCAGCTGACACAATTCTCACCGCGGCAAGGCATCGGCAGAGGCTCTAGGATCTTATAAATATCTGCTGACGAGGCCACCGTTTCTCCGAGCACAACCCTCGCCACCAAAAGCCTGGCTTTCTCGGGGCTGATGGTTTCTTCGAACTGGAACCTCCAGGGCGGCTTTCCGTCGACAAAAGTCTGGCCGGAAACCACCGAATTCACCGCGTCGTAAACCTCGATATGGTTTGTTGCTGAGCTGACGATGATGGCCTGGTGAAAAGAATTGACATCTCCCACTGCCATGCTATAACTAGGTCGCAAGTAGAGTCCAATGGCGATGAGCTTGTTCTCCACCTGCTCGTTCGGAATGGCTGTTGCTCCTGACGCTGGACCCGATTCCACTGAACGGCGTTTGAGTCGCTTCCAGCTAATGCTTGTGCCGTCTCATGCATTAGAAAAATCACAATTCCATACGAATTGCAAACACCACACCTCTCGAAACGCTCACTAGGGCCATAAACCTCGGGCACGACATGATGCCCGGCTAGCCCCGGACTCGACGACTGTCCGATGACCGAAGACAGGCAGACGAGAGGAAACAGGCAAAGCGAGAGAAGGGAGAGGAGGTCCATGGCTGTCGCTGTTGCCGCACAGGATTTGCGCGTAGATGGCGTAGATTTTTTACTCCCTCGTCTTCGTGTTAACGCAAGAAAAGATATCAACATGCCTCGCACCCATTACCAACGACGGCTTCATAAAGAAAAAGAAGGGGAAAAAAAAAAGAGGGCCTTACACGAGCTGAAAAAAAAAAACTGTTTCTAACCTTGACCGGCATCAGGGGTCATTGTTTTAACAGACTATAGCGGGGTGCGTTCTATTTACTAGGTTTACCCACTCGTTCGGATCGAGTACCGAATGATGCTACGTTTCCTGTCAAAAAATACAGCCCGTGTTAACAAACCTCCTAGGCGGAAGGTCCCCATTTTGTTATGGCCTGGCGGATACTGTGACGTTGCCCACGTTAAAGCGTTCAGGGTTCGTCCGATCCCACGGACCCAGAGTGTCTCCCATTGGCAGAGCAGCGGGGGACGACTAGCAGCGACACGGATAGGATCATCTCCCAGGGTCTTCCATGCTCGTCTCGCACTTGTCATCGGAGAGGGAGGGATAGTGGGAGGACTAGTTCGTCGATTTCTCCTGTGGGATCCCAGTCGCATGCAGAGGGCGCCGAGCGGAGGGCCCGTGATATAGAGCAAAGCGAGCCTCGGCAGCAAAGGAGCCGAACAGACGTCCGTGGTTCACATGTCTAGTAATAACAGTTGTCCAGACGGACGGGTGAAGACACGCCACGCCAACAGCAGATTCATGGATTGGCATATGCAGAGGATAAGCTGCGCTAGGTGTCCTGTTCTGGTAAAATACCATCGCACCATCACGTCAGAAGTAAAGCAGGAGAAGCCGCATCGAGTTCGTTCTCTCCATCCGTACTCCCGACGACCCTCCAAAGCGAAGGCCATGGTAACCGGCCAAAGGGGATCGAACCGGTCAACCTCCTTGAGTGTCTGAGGTCGTGGGATAACAGCGCCCTCATAATCTCTTCAGATTGCTGTTACATCGGGCCTAGGACCGCGAACAATGGACTCGATGGCCAGGATCGAATTTTTATCATCACTTACCTGATGCTGTAGTGTGACTGTGTCCTAGGCTCCCCGCCTATTACTTGGTTACCACTTTTTATTAATAGATTCGCACACTCAGAGTTCCAAGCACTCAACCCAAACGTTTACAAGAGCACCTACTGCCCTGCTACACTTCTCACCTGAACCCCGTAAGGAGGCTTTAGTTACGAACAGCCGCCGGCAGGGCGCACACTCAAGCGTAGCGTAGGCGCTACCGCACAAAGCAAGCAACCTACACTCGTTTACAAGGTAACGAAATAGTTTAACAAGGTAGAGCAAAAGCGACACTAAATATTACGCACTATTATACAGCGTATAGAGAAATACGTTTAGGCTACGCAATTGAAAGGAGCTACTAAGGTGGGACGACAAAGGTATATAAGCCCTAAGCGAATAGACTAAGTAACGGAAGGTTAAAATCACCAAATTGGGCCTGGCTTTGACCCGATTCGAGAAGGTCACCTTCCCTAACAACGAACGAGAACTTAGAGAATTCCAAAGTAAAACCAGGCTTCTTAACGCGACGAGCGTGTTCGTCACAGCAAGCATCTCTCCGGAATACAACATTATCAATGGCGACGGTTCTTCAAACGGCTCCAACGGCTCAAGGGAAAAGGTCAAATGCAAATGGTGCGAACGAAATCACATACCTAAAGAGAACAAGTACCCCCACTGGCGACAGTGCTTTTACCTTCTAAATCAAGCCCCTGAGTGGTTCAGATGCCCTCTAAACAAAGACCCTGTCGAGAAGACTGCCAAAAAAGCTCGAGAAGGACCCTGCAACTAAGGGAAAAGGTTGAGCAATGGCGAAAGGAAAATGCCCCTGCCGGTGACAACCACCAAGAACAGGGTGTTTTTTCTTCCTCGACTATGTCAGTCGCCCAAGCACAAGTTCAATCAACTGATTACACCAAGAGTAACATTTATCACCGACGTCTTTGGGATACTGGGGCTTCAGGGCACATCTTCAACGACCCGAACTGGTTCAAGGACTTTGTATTCAACAGGGCCCTGGAACTCAAAGCAGGCACTGAGACGATCCGGAAAGACGCAGTGGGTACGGCTCGAGTGGTCTGCGATAGCGGGTTCGAGATGCTCCTTGAAAACGCGAGTTATGTCCCTGATTTTCACAACAACGTGGTCTCTGTGAAGAAATTCACCAACAAAGGCTCCGGCAAAAAAAAAAAAAAGTTCACAACCTACGATCGACACGACCAGTCATGGGTCCCGGTTAAGGAGAAGGGGGTTAAAGAAGGTGTTTCGCAACCCACAAACCCAAGGGCCTGCCGAAGGCCCCCCCCCAGGTTCCCCGAGACACCAAAGGGGACCATCGATGCCCTATACGCAACGCCTTTATTAACACGTCCCACGTCATCGTCAATGAGGACATCCTCTTTGACCAGGATCAACGAGAAGGGGTAGAGGTGCAGCAGGAAGAAGAGCTCGTGTGGATCGACCAAGAAGAAGCCATTCCTGACTTCGAGGGCGAACCGGTCCCACGACCACAACAGGAAGATGAAGCCTATACCGAAGCCTATATGGCACCTATAACTAAGGAATCGCATGATCAGATGATTCCCACCAACTTGGACACATTGAAGAGTCAAGGGGTGCTGCCAACACCTGAACTGACGCCTGAATTAACCACCAACGACGAGGAAATCTCCGTATTTGCGGTCACGAGTTTTGCACACTCAAAACCACCCAGAGACCATTACCTACCGGCCCCAGTTACCTATAGAGAAGCTGCAGGGAGACCTGACAAGGGTCTATGGCTCGAAGCGATGCAAAAGGAGATTTCGGAGGGCCAGAGGAAATGGTCGCGGGAACGGGGGTGAGTAAACGGAGCTGCGCTAACGGAGACCGGCCGGCCGGGGAAGAAAAGAGTAGGTCGCGGGCCGGTCGGGGGCGAGACGGGGGAGACTTCGAGGAGACTACGGGGAAAATGCCGGGTAAGCTCGTTGGCCAGGCAGCGGTGCCCGTTTGGCGATGTTGGCAGGCGGGAGGGGGGAGGGGGGGGAGCCTTAATAGGCAAACGGACGATGCGGTGGCGAAGTCTCCGGCGATGTCTCCGACGCGGCTACGTTGAAATTGGGATGGTGGAGGAGCATGTAGGGCGACTCGATGCCTTGCCGTCGTCGCTGGAGCGGTCTGAAGCCTGTCGGATGCCGACTAGGTACACCGCTGAGAGCGAAGTTTACCAATATATGGCTCATTACTCAGCCTTCCTAGCACATACGGCCATACCTACGAGAGAATACGGGATCCCGTCCGCTCTCCCCTAGTCAAACTTGTAAGGGGCAGATTAGTAGTTGGGTCGGTGACGACCAGCGAACACCGGCTGCTGTATGTTT
>LAZP02000428.1:0-18238 GCA_001272575.2 Ophiocordyceps unilateralis
TTCCGATCTGGGGGGGGGGGTGAGCGCGGCGGCTATTGCGCCGACGCCGGAGAGATGCAGCTCTTCACAATCGTTGCACTTTTTATTTTATTTTTTAACTTGTGTCTTACAGACGAGGCCATGTTCTGCCATCCATGTAGTAAGCTTGAGAGACTGATTGATGAGGCGTCTCGCCGGCCATCTTCATGTGATGGTCCGATTCCGCCGCTTCCGACGCCGACTAAAGTGCTCGGAAGCGTGCCCGGCTTGTTCCGCCAGTGCGGTGCCAATCTGCGAGCGGACCTGTGTCCCGGGCCGAGAAACGTGGGAGCCGGGTTCGGCCGCCGGAGCATCGGCGAGACTGATGACTGGTCAGGGTGGGTGTGCCTGCATGTACTGCATCTATTGTATGTACTGTCCCGCGGCGCGCCATGAAGAGACAGTTCCACGATGAATTGTCCCTTGCAGGCTCTCAGATCGCCGTGCTGGAAACTGCAATGGCGTAGGCAGCAGAGGAATATGGTCTTATCTGCTGTATTCCGACAGTATAGCCGCCAGAGTTAGCATAGATAGCCTCCATCTCCGTACAGTATACTCTTACTGTGCTTCATCCTTCCTTCCCAACGGACCGTATCGCGTCACCCGCCATCTCCACTGCGGCGCTAAACAAACGGCAGAGGCTGCTGCCCACCAAAAAGGCTGCAGCAGGCCGCCTCATCGCGAATCGCTGCGACCAACGTGCTTAGCCCTGCTCCATTGGCAAGGCTGGCTCCAGATGGGTGAGATGAAACGGCGCCCCTCCGCCTCGCCTTGCCCTGCCTCGCCTTGCCTAGCCTCGCGTTCCCCTTCCCCTTACCCTTGGATGGGCTTGTGTCGCCTGCGGATGGGTTTCACAGACATCGACTGACTGATAGCGTCCCTGCTCTCCCTCCCCCTCTCTCCCTCCCTCCTCGATTATCAGCCCCGTCTCAATCGCCTTCAGACAGCCTCGTCGTCGCCGAGGAAACAGCAGAGCCTGAGGCCGTCTGGGATCGCCCGGGCCGCTCCCGCTATAGCCCGAGCCGAACGCGGCGTCCCTCCCGGTCGCGCGAGTCTTCGGCCGACACGCTCGTTGCGCCCCGATCCGCCTTGTCGCGCCCCGATCGTCCATCAGCAGACTTGATCAAGTCGCCCGCCTACGGCCATCATCGCCAGACGTCCATCGTTCACGGCATCCAGCACTCGCCAAATGGCAGTCTCAACGCAGCCTCTGGCCCTCTCAGCCCGCAAATGATAGCCGCCGTTGGCTCAGAGCGGCCGGAGATGCAGTCGGTGGCTGCCCGATTGGAGGCCGACTCGTCGCGCCCAAATACGGCCTTGGCTGCCCCAGTCGCGAACCCAAACGGCTTCCCCATGGAGAGGTCTGCCTCTGCGGCCGACACGTCGCCGCCGGGTGCTGCCCAGCGTAAGCACGAGAGGATGCAGAGCAAGTCTCGTCGCGACGCGCCCGCCCATCAGCCCCATCCCTCGCGCCATCACAGGGACGACCAGAAGACGGTGGGCGAGTATGCGCTACACGTCCTCTTTACCTCGGTGCGTCCTCAGCTACTTACTGCTGCAATCCAAGACACTAAAACCCAGCCCAGTTCATCGCCCAGGCCGAGGAAAAACTCAACGAGTGTATCACCGTCCCCTTCGACCCCGAGCCCCAGATCGAGCGGATATGCGGTCCCGGCGTCGACGCCGCCTTCGACCAACTCATCGTCGCCCTCGGCCACATCGCCAGCCCCAAGCCAAAGGCTCTAATCGACTCCATGATGCTGTGGAGGAAAAGTAAGAGCGACGCCGCAAACGAAGCTCGCGGCCAGCTTCGCAACCACCATCCGGGAGGTCCGCTACTGCGCAGGAACACGGAGCCGTCCCAGGTCGGCCTGACAGGCCCGGACGGCGTGCCACACACCACCGCGTCCACATTTTCCAAGCAGGAGCACGTTGCTCAGCAGGAGCGCCGCTCCACCGTCTCCATCTATATCCTGTGCCGCGTCCTACTCGAGGTCATCAAGGAGAGCAATCTGACTTCCATCACGCCCGAGATGGAGGACAAGCTCGAGAGCATCATTTTCGGCCAGCTCAAGATCGCCGACTCGGAACAGCTCATCATTTCGCCTCTCAAGCTCGCCAATTGGAACCTGTTTGCCCAGCTGCTGGGCTACATGAGCAACATCAACTTCGCCGGTGTCACGAGGCGCTTCATCGAAGACCTAGAGAACTCGTTGCAGGATCGCGTCGTCCGGAGCCCGACGGCGTCCGGCGGCCGCGATCTCGAGGGCAAGGTCGATCTCGTCCTCGGCGGCATGAAGCATCTGCGCATCAAGGTCTCGCCTGAGGGGGCCTGGGAGGAGTCGTGCGACTTCCTCGCCTCCCTGGGCCGCCTCTTCGATAGGTCCCGCGGCCCCAGGGTCAAGACGGCGTTTTGCCAGGTCATTGAGACGTTGCTGCTGCCCATCGCCGCAAAGGCGAGCAACAGCCATCTCCTGCACCCCAAATGGACCGAGGTCGTTGCCGCTATAGCTCCGCGCCTGGGCCAAATGTTCCTCAAGCCGCGGCACTGGACCGTGGCATTTCCCCTAACGGCCACCCTGCTGTGTGTCTCGTCCCCCGACAACTTTGCGACCCAGTGGCTTCACTTGGTCTCGTCACTCCAGCCGAAAGCCAAGGATCGCACCTCTCGGCCTCTGTGTCTCCAGGTCATCTCTCGCCTCATCTGGACCTACCTCTACCGAACCAACGACAACCTCCAGAGCGCCGCCCGGAAACTCGACGACGTCATGAAACTCGTGTTGCCGTCGTCGAAGCGAAGCGTCATCTCCTCCGATCCGGCAGTCACGGAGCCCCTGATTCAGATCATCCGCATCATCGGATTCAAATACCCCGAACACTGCTTTCGAACCATCATCTTTCCCCTCATCAACGCCGAGCTGTTCGTCGTCAACAAGGAGCTGAGAGTCGAACAGCTGGATCCCGATAGGGTCGTCGTCGGCATCCGAGCCTTTCTGTGCATCATGTCGGACCTGGAGAGGGGTGAACAGGGCCGTCCACCATTTCCACGGTATCCCGAGGCCGCCTGGTCGGCGTATAGGCTGCCATCGCCGGCCATGCTCTCACCCTCCCGCCATACCCCCTTATCCGGCACTCCGTCCGCCTCCGACGAAGAAGGCGTCTCACGTCCCGTTCTGACGCACGTCCTGAGCGACGGAGTGCGCGAGTACTACCTACAGTTTTGCCAAATTCTCGGCAAGATCACGATAGCTTGCGACAATACGTTTGGCGGCCAGGCGGCCTTGGATGAAAAGTTCAACAGCCCCGGCCCCAAGACGCCCATCACGGAGACGTTCAACTTCTCCCGCCGCGACGAGCATCAAAGCGCCGCCGACCAGAAGCACGCCTTTTACGAGCTGTTGCACGTCGCTGTCCAGGCTCTTCCGCGTTGTCTGTCCGTCGACATTCCCTTCAACTCGCTCATCAACCTCCTCTGCACCGGCACGGCGCATCTGCAAAACAACATTGCCGAATCCTCGGCCAACTCACTCAAGGCCATTGCGAGGCATTCCCACGCGCAGCAGGTCACCATGGGCTTCGCTCGCTTCATCTTCAACTTTGACGACCGCTACTCTACCATGTCTGACGGCGGCATGCTCGGGGTGGGCCATATCGAAAACACGCTTCGGCTCTACGTCGAACTGCTACAGATCTGGATCGAGGAAATCAGACAGAAGTCTCGAGACGCGGCCGCCCCACAGGCAGATGGCAGTGCCTCGGACAAGAGGGCCAAGAAGTTGGACCTGTCGACCGTGTGGGCTGAGGTGGATCAGGCCGAGGCCCGCGGCCTCTTCTTTCTTTGCTCCCAGTCGCACCGGGTCCGTCGTTTCGCCGTCACCGTCTTGCGCCTCATCACCGAGTTTGACAGGGCCTTGGCCAAGGACGAGGCCGAGGATAAAGAGTCTCTTCGGCTCATCAACATACTGGAGAACGACTCGAGCCAAGTCATGGATTTCAACGACGAGCACTTGTCTGTGGCTGAGCGAAGCCGGCTTCAGCGTGGACTGCAGACTACCAATAGCAAGGGCGTCGTGGTTGAGCTCTGCACCAGCGATGTCACCTACGACACCACATTGTGGTTCAAGATATTCCCGAATCTGATCCGGATCGCCTTCGACAAGTGCCCATTTGCCGTTGCCATGTGTCGGGATCTGATCTGCAACCGCATTCTCCAGATGTACAGACCGATTACGCTCCTGTCGGAACCGTCCCGCGGCCTCTACTATGGTAGCGAGCAGACAAATGGCCGAATGCCTACCCGGTCGCCAGCTGCGCAGCCCGAGGTCCTGATCGAGCAGTGGAAGCTCTATCTCATCTTTGCCTGCTCGACGCTTGCGGATCCTGGCGCCCAGACGCCTAGCTCGGCCAAGGAGGCTCAGCACGTCCGGAAAACGGCGAAACCTGCGCCGGGAGACGGCATCGTCACGGCGCGGACGCTATTCAAATACCTCATTCCCTTACTTTCTTCAACCTCGGCATCGGTACGAGACGCCGTTGTGGTCGCCATGGGGTCCATCAACATTCACATTTACCGAACGCTGCTGGAAGAGCTGCAGGGCCACGCGTCTCGGTGCAACGACGATGGCCGCGCTCGGATCCACCAGCGGACCAACAGCGCTCCCAGGAGGAACCGCAAGATGGACTTGCTTCGGACCGAAATCACACACGTCTTCAAGCTCACATCACACTTCCTCCGCGAGCCCCAAGTGTATCAGTCCGAATTTTTCCTCAGCAACCTCACGTCGTACGCCAAAGACCTGAAGCTGTTCCTGATGGACGGGGAGGTGCAGATGGACTGGGAGTTTCAGAAGCTGCGGCGCCATTACTGTGGATTGATGGAGGCCCTTTTCGAAGGCATAAATAAGTCCAAGGACCCTTCCCGCTGGATGACGTTTGAGTCCCGAAAGTCTGCCTTTTCCCTCATGGAGGATTGGTGCGGGTTTTCGCCAAATCAGAACCAGATCCAAGCGAGGGAGGACACGATGCGGCAGTCACTCATCGACCAGCAAGGACTAGGAGAGCGCGGAGGCCTAACGGCTGCCATGGAGATTGAGAAGCGCAACCTGCGAACGGCGGCTCTCAGCGCCATGGCCGCTCTCTGCGGCGGCCCCATCAGCGTCACGACGGAGAGCGGCGTCACGCTGCAGTTCGACATGCGTCGGATGCTTCATTGGATCGAAACCATCTTCAACAATGGTAGCGACAGGATGAACGTCACGGGGCGGCGGGCGTTGAAGAACCTCATCGTTCACAACCAAGAGTACCCCTATCTGCTCGAGCATTGCATTGGCCGGTGCTATCTGGCGGAGCTGCCCAAGGCGTTGGGGAGCTACTTTTCTGTCGCTGTCGGGGTGCTACAGGAGCAAGGCGGTTACCCGTGTCCGTTCTGGAAGGTGCTCGGCCTCGGACTCTTCAGTCTCGGCAACGACCTGAGCGAAATCAGGTCCAAGTCGTCGACCATGCTGCGGACTATGGAGGCGCGCCAGCAACGCAACTCCAAGATCCAAGACTTTGATATCAGCATCTCGGACAAGACGCAGGCGGTCTACAAGCTCGCGCAGTTTGAAATCTCCAAGCGGCTCGCCAAGCAGCATGCCGAGCTCGCCTTTCACGTCGTATCCGAGTTCACCTACTACTTCAAGGATCTTCAGCCGGCGGCGCAGAGGAATGTCATCGCCGTTGTGCTTCCTTGGATCCAGACGATCGAGCTGAGACTGGACCCCAACGGGGGTCCGACGGCCCAGTCGTACAATCTGCTGGCGAACCTGCTGGAGCTCACCATCAAGTCGGGCGCCGCTCTGCACAACGAAGTCCAGGCTCTCTGGCAGGCGCTGGCCACGGGGCCGTATCCGGGCAATGTACGTCTCGTCCTCGACTTTATCATGCAGCTCTGCCTGGAACGACGGGAGCAGAACTTTGTCGAGTATGCCAAGCAGATCGTCGTGTTTCTTTCAACGACCACCAGCACGCCAGGCATCAAGGTCGTCGAGTTCCTGCTGATGCAAATCAACCCTCGGGCCATGGTTCCCAACGAGAAGAGGGAGGCCATCCCGCTGCCGCCGGACGTCAATAACCTGCCGTACTGTGCCGACCTGAGCGAAGTCCTCCCGATCGGCACCAAGCAGGCTGGCTTCTCGCTCGGCCAGTTGTCGCTGATCCTGCTCGTCGACCTGATGGTGTCACCCGTGCAGCTGACGCCGGACAACATCCCGCTGCTCCTGCAGGTCGTCACCGTCCTGTGGGATCACTACACGCCTCTGGTGCAGGAGCAGGCTCGCGAGATGCTCGTCCACCTCATCCACGAGCTCGTCATCTCCTGCATGGACGACGACCCGCAGGGCACGCCCAAGGAGCCCATCGAGGACCTGGTCGACTTGGTTCGACGACACGATCGCTCCGTCGTCTGGGGCTACGAGGACAGCAACGGCAAGGTGGAGAACGAGGAGAACAAGGTGCCGCCCGGCATGGAGTTTCTGACGGCCGAGGTGGTCAAGACGTTCGAGAAGACGTTTCCCGGCATCAAGGAGCAGTGGGGTCGCCTGTCGTTGACGTGGGCCACGTCGTGCCCCGTCCGGCACCTGGCCTGTCGGTCGTTTCAAATCTTTCGATGCGTGCTGGCCTCGTTGGACCAGTACATGCTCGGCGACATGCTCGTCAGGCTATCCAACACGATTGCCGACGAGGATCCGGAAATCCAGTCCTTTTCGATGGAGATTCTGACGACGCTCAAGACGCTGATGGCGAAGCTGGATTCGGATAGGCTCCTCACCTTCCCTCAGCTCTTCTGGACGACGTGTGCCTGTCTCGAGTCAATCAACGAGCGCGAATTCCTCGAAGCCGTCGAGATGCTCAACGAACTGCTCCGAAAAGTAGACCTGCGGTCAACAAACGTCCGCAGAATCATGGCAGACGGCCAGCCCGAGCGGTGGGAGGGCCAGTTCGAGGGCATCCAGCCTCTGCTCTACAAGGGCCTCAGGTCAGCCGTCTGTTGGCAGCCGTCGCTGGACACGATCGACAGGCTGGTCAGGTTGCCCGGGGACGGGCTCGTCGGGGACGATAACCGACTCTTCTTCGCGCTGCTTGCCAACTTTCCGCGCTTCCTACGTCATCTCGACTCGGGAACGGGCCCGGCCGCGGACGAGGCTTGCGTCAAGACGGCCAGGATCTTGCTGGGAGAGACGGACAAGCAGGGTCTCGGAGCGGTCGGCCTCGCTCTCGACAATTACGTCAACGGTAAGATTCGGGATGGGGACGACTTCCTCGGCCAGCTCTTCGCCGGAATCAAGGCCTGTTACCTGCCGCGGATGGAATTTACCATGGTCACCTTCCTCATGGGCCTTGTCACCAATTCCCTGACATGGGTCAAGCTTCACACGATGCGCATCCTCTGCGTCGTCATCCCCGCCGTCGACATGCGAAGCCCCGAACTCTCCTCTCACGGTTCCGACCTCATCTCCCCTCTTCTCCGACTTTTGCAGACGGATCTCTGCATGGAGGCTCTCAAGGTGCTCGATAATATCATGACCATGTCCGGCAGCCATATGGATAAGCATCATCTGAGGATGAGCATGACGCGCTCCTCGTCGAGGGCTGTGAGGAAGGAGTATGAGAGGACGCAGAGCCTGTTTGGCATCCCTGAGCCCTCCGGCTGGTCGATTCCCGTGCCGGCCAAGAAGACGGAGCTGACGAGGGCCAATATCCATGCCGCCTTTTACATGTGCAAGAGCACCGAAGGGTCGTCGGTTGAGCCGACGCCGACCTCCGAAGTCGAGTTCCACACCGAAGACTTTCCCTACGGTTATTACGACGCGCTGCCGGAGCGGACGGAGACGATGCTCTCGGACGAGGGTCGCGCTGAGGCCATCGGGGCCGATCTGGTGACCAAGCTCGACAGCCTCGACGACTTCTTCGATGAGCCTTCGAGCCCTCACACCGACGACGACGGACGCTCTTCGCGAACCATTACCGAGTTTACGCCAGATTCCTACGAATCCGGCACCGAGCTTTACGACGAACAGATCCTGCCCATTCTCCACGAAGCGTCCAACAACACCTCGTTCCAGAACGGCTTCGCAGACCGACCCATCTTCACGCCGCGCGACGTCCCCACCAATACGATGAACCCGGGCGCCTTCACGGCTGGCATGCCTCCACGGCCGGGGCTGCACTCGCGCTCCGTTACGTCGCCGTCCACCTCGGGCCCGTTCCATCCGCTCTCGGGCGGGGGGGACACCATGGTGTCGGACGACGACTATCTGTCGGGAGGATTTTCGGACGCCGAGGACGAGCGTGCCGACACGCGCAACATGGACGGCGCCTTTTTCCTCGAGAGCATGATCAAGGGCACGAGGCAGGGGCCGCATGCGGGCGCCAGACGCTTCATTAGCAGGTCCCGCGACGAAGCGTCTCGGGAGAAGACTGTGACGCCCAGAGTTCCCAACAAGATGTTTTCTACCAAGGTGCCGGGTCCTGGTGATGGCGTATGATGAGTCGGTGGATGTCTGGTTGGATCCCTGGGTTGGATGATAGGAAGAAGCATGTTATGCGGCTAGGGCATCTGCAGTGGGAGAGACAGCCGACAGCCGCAGAACAGGCTCAAAGGGTTGGGGGTTGGGGAGACGGGAGGCACACTGGTGCACATACCTAGGTATTTGACCACGATGACAAAATCACGAAATTCTCATGACGCAGGATTAGCTCGCACATTTTTTTTGACATTGCCCCAAATGCGATAAGATATACTAACGGTTCATGGGCAAATGTCCATCCTTATGGCCATGGCTTCCTCCAAAGGCCATCCGAGGGCGGTCGAGGAGGTAGCAGCAGGCGTAGGGGATCGCACTCCAGTGAGGCCGTGGCCTCAGCGATGTCGCAGTGGGATTTGAAGTCGGAACCCAAATCTCGCCGCGGGCCGCTTAGTATCGGTGGCGAGTCGAATAGTCTAGCGGAGATTAGCGAAAAGGCACATCAAGGCGAAAAAAAATGAATAATTGGCAGACATACCCTTGGGACTAACGACAAGGCCACGACCCTTCTTGGCGCCGCGGTAGATGGTCTCGATGATATCGATGAGTTCCTGTTTATCCTCCAACACCCAGTTGAGCTTGTTGTTATTCCCCGTTCCGAAGTCACACATAATGTGCTTATTGCGAAAAAAGAACATTATGGTGCACGGATCGTAAAGCTCTGCATCAAGAGGTCATCAGCAGGTATGACGAAAAGGCGGGGGGAGGTGTCATGCAATAACGTACCGTACATCTGGTTGAAGTCAGGAGTACGATCGATGTCGCAGACATAGATTACGGCGAAGTTCTTAACTTTCTCCGCAATCTTGTACAACACCTCGTCCTGGCACATGCAGTCGGGATCCCAGTCGCGGCCGAAGCGGATAACGACCAGGCGATCGTCCTCGCTGAGGATGGCCTGGTCAACGTGCCATCCCGACTTGAGGTGAGGGACGACCACGGAGCCCATGGCTGGCGCTCAGCGGGGAGGTTGAAGGAGGTTGATGAAGTTTTGTGAGCTGTCGATGCAAGGTTGCTCGGCGTAGTGATGAATAGAGGAAGAGGCTCTGAGGGTTTCAGTTGAGCCTCGGAATGTGGGTGGAGGGGAAAAGAAAGAAAGGTGTGGAGGGGGTTGCGAGCTTGGTGGGGGGTTTTATTCGCCGAGTGCGAGTGCGAGTACGAGTGCGAGTGCGCGCACGTGACTCTGCGCAGCCTTCCTTACGTAACGGCCGGCGGTGCGGTGCAGATTTCTACCTACCCACCTACCTACCTCCTGGTATACAAGGCTTCGACGGAGCGGCCAACTCAAAGACAAAGTGGCAAGACGATGCCCATTGCAAGGCGACTGCTGCGACGGCCCAACGCGCTGCAGCCAGCCTTGAGACTCGTCAGGAGATGGCAGCGTCTCACCCACAGCCAGCCCATATACTACGATGACAACCTCCCTGAAGCGTCATCCGCGCATCACTCGGACCTAGCCACATTCCTCGAATACGCGCGGCGCAGCGGCCTCAACTCACACTCAACCGTCTACGTCGGCACGCATTACGAGTACACAGTGGCGGCTGCTCTCGCCAGACAGGGTTTCTCGTTGCGGCGCGTGGGCGGCTCCTCAGACTACGGCACAGACCTTGTCGGCACATGGGCGCTGCCGTCTTTCCCGTGGCCCATGAGGGTGCTGCTCCAGTGCAAGGCTGGCGTGCAGCGCGTGGGACCCCATCATGTGAGGGAGCTAGAGGGAGCCTTCATCGGCGCCCCGGTGGGCTGGCGGGGTGACGGCGTGCTGGGCGTCTTGGTGTGCGAGAGGCCTGCCACCAGGGGCATCAGGTACTCGTTGAGCCGCAGTCGCTGGCCCATGGCTTTCCTGTGCTGCTCCAGGAATGGCGAGCTGAGCCAGTTGCTGTGGAATAGGCGGGCCCAGGAAGAGGGGCTCGAGGGCTTGGGCGTTGCTGTGAGGCATGCACCGGAGTCGTCGACTGCTCCAGAACTGTTCTTTACTTGCAATGGGGTGGCTGTGGAACGAAGTGATGACGACGGGGATGCTTCGGTCTTACAGTTGGAGGAGGCTGTCGACGGCTCATCGATATGACCGCTCCCGACGCTGACGACAACCGCATTCTGGGTCGACATGACGGAGGCTAAAGCCAGCAATTGCGCAGCTTCGCGTTGCCGGACACCTTTTCTGCCACCGCTAGACCTCATAAACAGCCTTCGTTGAGCTGAAGAAAAGATGGATAGACAAAGATTCGAGCACATCAGCAGGCCGACAAAGCAGGTCTTTGGTCTCGGAGGCAACGGCACGACCTGAATTCGCCCCAGCTTGGTTTCTGCCGAGGCGCATTCTCTACTGAAGCTGCCTCATGGACGGACAGGCGGCTCTGCTGGCCAAATCACTCTCACGCCTGCCTTCAGCCACGACGGTTGACAAGCTGTGCGGATTCCCTGGCGAGGACCGCGAGACGCTTTTAGTACGGGTGGCTGTTTGTCCAACTGCAGACCCTCTACTGTCACTGAGCGTTCAGAACGGTCTGCTTCGAAACGGCTCACCAGACGCATGAATACAATGTATGTCGTCAGTACTCTCATCAGGCACCGGCAAAGGTTCCGTGCTTCCCACCTCCTAACCAAAAGACGTGTGGTAGCAGCAGCTTCGACCATGTAGCAGCCACGTTACACATCGGTGACAGGTCAGCACTGTCACGAAGAGCTGCCGTCGAGTGCCCGCCATCTCTTTCCGATGACGACGCTGTGGTCGCACCGTCCGCTCACATACATACCTATATGCCTGCCAAGTCACAGCACCGTCACTCCGACTCCGACCCGCACGCCATAAATCGTTTTTGACTGAAACCTCTAACCGAGGCGCATCGGTTCTTCTCTCTGCCACAGAGCTCCTCCCATCCCGTCGTCTCCTGACTGGGTTCAAGTCGGGCCGTCGTCGCCTCAACGTCGCGAACAACAAGAGCATTGATAGTGCAAGCACGCTCCGTAAACTTCATAGGAGCCGTTGCAATTCCTCTCACAGGATCCTTGCCCATCCCTACCGCAGCTGATGATGGGGCCGTTCATCCTTGCCTTGCGCTCCAAACTCAAGGCTGCGTCACATCTCTGTTCTCTCGTTGCGTCGTGCGGTACCGGCACACAGACATCCCCGCCCGTACAAAGCTTGCTGTACCTCCGAGTTACCTGGGCTTCGAACAGGGCATATGCTCCAGTATGAGCTTCAGTTTGGCTCCAACTCAGAGGCTTCAAATTTGTTCCGGGCATGGGCGCAACGGCCAAGTTTGTTATGGTCAAGAGCAAAAGAAGATGTGACATGGTGACGGATTGACTGATATCCCAACTAGTGAGACTTGGCGACGCTCTGCAAGTATAGAAGGAAGGACTGCTCATCCAAGGCACGGGAGGATATCGAATGGCTAATCTGCATCGGTGACGAAAGCGTCTCAGCTGTTTCCGTTCCTTCTCAGCTGCAGTCGCGCAGAGCTCGGTCATCCGCTCTGTTGGGAAAGAGGCACGTCAAAGAGGCAGGAAAAGGGCCAGGTGATGCTTCAGGTACGTCGGTGTCCCGGGCAGCGGATTATTGGGCCCAGTGTGTTGGTAGATACGCCGCCTGCCTGGGTCTTGTCGAAGAGATGGGCTCTCACAAAAGTAAGCCTTACTTTTGAATGGGGCCAAGCGACTCAGTTCTCAACACGATGTGTTATTCCTATCGGGCAGGCTGGTTGAGTTTGTTCCCTGTCGACGTTGTGAAAGTGGCAAGCAGCCGATGTCTTCATCCGATGCTAAAAGCAGCCTCCAGATCTAACGAGACTCTCGTATATTACTCTGTACGTTGTCGTCGAGGGTCATGTGTGTGCTTGGCAACGCCAAAGGTTCCTCGCTGGTTACGACATTTACTGGTCTGTGGCCCACAGTTCAGTACGCAGATGAGCATGACGAGCCGCAGTCAAGGTTCTATATGAAGTGAGAGGACCACAGCACATTACCACTTTAAGTGTGACAACTTGCGCCGCCGCAACGGAGGGAGAGGCTTTCTTTTATAAGAATCCAGCCTCTGCACTACGAATAGATGCCAAGACAACATCCGCGGCCGTGCGTGATGGGTAGGGTTGCCTCTACATGCCGCGCTTGGCTGTGGAGCTCTACCCAAACTCGGGAGTTACGGTGCTGGGAGATTTACATGCGACAGTTGTCGGCGATGATACTATTCCTGCCAGGGGGGGGGTGTCACCTGCTGACGAACAAACTCGGGCAATTTGTCGTTCCAACCAGATCAACCTACGCACGTTCCTCGCGAGCTGCAAGACATGATGCAGCCATCGTCCATCCCGCTAGAGATCGTACGAAGTTGACAAGCAAAGGATTGCCAACCCATCAACTAAGCGAGTGTAAACTGCGACGTTGGGAAGGGGGGAACATGATGAGGTGCATGAACGACACGGGAGAGTTTCATTCATCGAACACGACGGCGAGTCGATCTCGATGGTGTCGCGAAACCCTATCAACATGCAAAAAGCAGGCGAATAACAATAACTATTTTCCAGAACGAAGGCGATGTGAGCAGGTGATGAAACACACGGAGTGGAGAAGGGTAAGTTACCTCTTCCCCATAGTCATGATGCCGCTTGATACAGCTGGCGCGTGTTCTCGAGCTTGGAAGCTTCTGCACCAAACCAAGTTAAATGTCCATCTGTCGACAATGGCTGGTCCCTATATGAAACCGAAGCAAGACGGCTGATAGTTTGTCTCGGACACGACATAGAATTCAGCTTTGGCTCCGGGCCTTCCGCGGTATCGTCGGACCCCTTGACCGTTATGGGACACAGACGCGGATCCTGAGTCTGTACCAGCTCACAGAGCAGGTTCGAGTGGGTGGCACGCTAGGCGGACTTTGTCCATGTGAACCAGTGCTGAGACGGTTTGGGCTGGTTCCCCCCCCCCCCCCCTTGCGAATTTTATGCCAACATTACTCCTTCTGCGACTGAAGAGCCCTTGAGCTTCGTTGAGGAATTGAGCGGTTGGACGGCAGCTGCGGAGCTATGACGGAGCCATGGAGAGCTTTCGCTGTATAAGTAGACTGCGCTGCCGGCCGTTTTGTTAAGTGATGTCCAGCATCAAACAGACGACGTCGATTTTTCAAGGATCCAATTACCATTCTCGAAATCATGGCCGATATCCAGCCACTCATCGTCTGGGTTCCGGGTACGGCAAACCTCTTTTTGATGTAACCGAGATGGTGACTGACGAGGGTAAAGCAAACGGTCCCTTGCCCTACAAGGTCCTCCTCGTCCTGGAAGAGCTCGGTCTCCCTTACGAAAAGGTGAGAAGGGACATGGCATACTACTACTACCTGCATCCAAAGAATGCTCATGAGTGAGGTGCAGGTGCTCGTCGACGACGCCAACGATCCAGTCTACCTCGCCGTTAACCCGCACGGCCGTCTCCCCTCCCTACGTGACCCCAACAGCGACAACCTCACGATCTACGAGTCGAACTGCATCGTCGAGTACCTGGTGGACACGTACGACAATGACGGCATCCTAAGCCTCAAGTCGGATCACGAGGAGTACCGTCGCGAGAAGTGGCGTCTCAAGCAGTTCCTGCACTTCCATCACAACCCCCCCGATGATGCGCCGAGCGAAGGGCAGCAGCTGGACGATGCAGAGACGATTCGCAACTTTGAGGTCTTGAACGGTATTCTCGACGACAAGGTCTACCTCACAGGCGACAACTTGTGAGTACCTTGACCCCGTTTTCAGTCGACGATTCATGGAAAGCTAAACTGTGCCTACCCCGGTCAGCACCTACGGCGATCTCTGTTGGGTTCCTTGGGACATGTATGTCAAGCAGGTTGTGCCTGATGTGTGGGCACAGTACGACGTGCTCAACAAGTATCCCAACTACGTCGCCTGGCACGAGCGGCTCATTGAGCGTCCGGCCGTCAAGAAGGTTTACGGCCTGGAGTAAGCTATTTGCCTATACAGGACACACAGAAGCATCTGGGAATTCGGAAGTATATACAGCTAGATTGCGATATGAAGTTGCCGTTGTCTCAACCCCCCTATCTCTGAGTTGCGTTGTTAGAATCGTGAGCAAAAAGAGAAAAAAAGAAGAAAAACTCCTAAAAATCAAATCTCGGTTGTATTACAGAAAACCTCAAAAGAGAAAAGAAGAAAAAAACTCACTGCTTGGGTAATTGGGACTCTTATTTATCAGAGCATTGAGGCTGTAAAATACAAGTACGAAGTTGGTCATGCGGCTCGAATGAACTAGCTGATATACGCGCTCGTATGAATGAACTCGTCCCCAAGGCAACTTGTTCGTACATCTGCGTCTCCAGCCCAAAGTGTGTGTCAGGATAGACCAAGCCGGATCATCCATCTTGTGGGGGAAAGCGGAGATTTTTACATGGCAAAAAAAAAAGCCAAGATGAACTAAAGGTCCGGTGGGCATGGATGCAAGAACCGACGAGCCCGTTGTTTTTATGCACAATATCTATAAGAACCGAAATTGATGAACCTTGATGTTTTTCATGCAAAGTACGCTGTGAACCCCCCCTTTTTTTTTGCCTGGTAACCCCTGCACCTTTTTTTTGGGGGGGGGAGGGGGGGGTTTAGGCTTGTTGTGAGTGGTGGCGATGGGGATCGTTTGTCTGTTGTGTGTGTGTATAAAGCGTCGAGATTGGATCCCCACGAGCTTGTTTACCCAAATTTTTATCTGTGTTGTGCATTGTGCGCATTGGCCTTCATGATAAGGGGGGGGGGCTTGTTTATTTGAATGACCGTGTCGTGGATTTGGCGTACAAAGCTGACCGGGATGCCACATCTGGTCTTTCTACTGAAGAAAACAAAAAAAAATTGGCTTGAGAATTTACTTGAAGCTAAAGAGAGCTGCGTGTCTATATCACTATATCCATCTTCCCAAGATGAGATGATATGGTGTATTATGGAAAGCTTCCATGTAAATCTGTAACACATGCCGTGACCATGATCCAAACTCGCGGCCGAAAGCACTGGTCTGTCTGTCTGTCTGTCGGAGGAGGAGGAGGAGGAGGAGGAGGAGGAGAAGGAGCAAAGAAAGTGGTAAAAACGTCACGTCTCGTAAAGGCTAGGCTTTCCATACGAAATCATAATGCATCAACGGAAAGCTGCGCCTCAACCCCCGTTGCTTGTCATCACATGGCCGGGGCCAGGGGGTATGCCGTCAACTCAACACCACGACCCTGGTGTTGTACCAGGATCTCCCCATGTTGATCCATAGAGTCCATACTAGTACCTTTTCGCTCATTTTGCCTGGGAGTCAGTACGCGCTTTTTTGGGAGAATCATTATGAGCCGACTCCGTGGTATAAAAGAGGCTGAATATTTCTCGGTACTCACTACCGAAGTCGTTCCCTCATCCTCTTCTTCTTGTTTCTTTCTTTCCTCGTTTATAATATCGTCAGTTGGCTCAGCACACTCATTTCTTATTACTGACCAACTCTCTCTCCCCCCCCCCCCCTTTTTTTCTTTTTCTTTCAGATCGCTTGTCGGTGCAACACACTGGTTTCTCGCCATCAACCCTACATAAACCTCGAGATGCACCTGTACAACATGGTGGCCACGGCGGCCGTCGTCATTCCGTCGACGGTTGCCGCCGCTGCGTCTGAGCCATACGACGCTTTTAAAGACGTTCCTGATACGTTCAAGCCTCACTGGAAGTGCACGATTCCAGAAACCGGCACAGCGGCGAAGATGAACTGCGTTTGGGGTCCGTGTGGAGACCTCAGCCAACCGGCTCTCGGCTTCGAATCATACGTCAACACGACTATCTTATCCAGACGCGAGGTCTGCGCAGAGGGTTACCACAAAAACCCCGGAACAAGCTGCTGCGAAGCCTACGACAAGCCATGTGGGCCGTTTAGTGGCAGTAGTCTCTGGTGCAGGCCTGTGCCTAAGGAGTTCTGGTCCGAGAAGCTTCGTCAGGCCAAGGCTGTGGAACTGTCCAGGGACAAGAATTCCATCACTCTCGTCACCCCAAGCAGCACTACGGCAACCGGCCAAAAACCTCTGCCTACTGCTGTTAATGCCAGAAACGGGACTTCGGCCGGTTACGTGGCCGGAACTGCTCCCATGGCTGCCGGGACGACGACTTCCCATGTCCACAACACGACGGCTCCCATCGCCGCCCAAGCCACGACTCCTCACGTCCACAAGACCACGGGTCCCATCGCCGGCAAGCCAACCACTCTTCACATCCACAGCAAGACGAAGGCTTTCGCAAACAGCACCCAGGCTCATCATGGTCCATACTCCCCCTTGAAGACGACGTCAGGGGTCGAGGATAAGCCCCTGACTTCAGCAAGCGCCACTTCTGGCAGCCACGAGGCCTCGTCGCCCACCAACAGCGGTACCGCCTCGAGCACGGCCACAGCCGAAGACAAGGTCAATCATCTCTACAGCCTCTCCCAGAGCTTCAACTTCGAGATCCGTGGTGGCCTCTTCGCCATCCCCAACATGCCCAAGGAGGCCGCTACCGTCTCTTGGCGCCTGATTCAGGAGCTCACGGTCGCAGGCGAGGTGCAGCAACGACGCTTCTACTTTGAGATTTGCGAGCCCAAGGACCAGGGACGTGTCGTCACCAAGGTCCAGGATCAATATATCTACGGCTACACCGACGTAAAGGCCTCTTCCATCATTCCCGCCTCCGTCTCAGCTGAGGTCGACGTCTCGGCGAGCGTCAAGCTCGTCATACACAACAATGGCCCTCAGTACTGCGTCGTTGAGAAGGGTCAGGCTCCCCGGATTCAACCGGTTGACGAGTCCAAGGCCAAAGAGCTGGGTGTTCCTGATGTTTCCTGCTCCACCGTCGACTCTTGCCGGCCGCAGACCAAGTGCGAGGGCGCTGAGTGCCGCGTCAACCTCGTTGCCAAGGCCGAAGTCAAGGCCGAAGCCAAGGCCGAAGTCAAGGCCGAAGCCAAGGCCGAAGCCAAGGTGGAAGCCCCGGTTACCGCCTTCGTCTTCGAGGCCTGCCAGCAAAAGGCCGTGTGCAGCTGTGTCCGCACTTGTGACGGCGATGAATGCAACGTCCAAAAGCCTGTTCAGGGCACTGCCAGTCCTCCCCTTTCCGCCGCCAAGGTGAAAGTCATGGCCGTCGTTGCTCTCACCAAGATTGACAAGGCGGCTACCCTCTCCCAAGCCGAGACCAAGGCTGCCGCCGACGCAAAGGCCGAGTCCAAGGCTGCCGCCATCGCCAAGGCCGAGTCCAAGGCTGCCGCCGACGCAAAGGCCGAGTCAAAGGCCGAGTCCAAGGCTGCCGCCACCTCCGAGACTGGGCCAAAGGCTGCTGTCCCGAAGAAGATGGAGTGCAAGTCCCAGACAAACCGTTTCAATTCTTGCCTTCCTGTTCCGGGCACTGCGGCCCCAACCGCCGTCAAGCCCGCCGTCAAGCCCGGTGTTGCCGGCCCCACTGAGGCCGCGGGGGCTCGGAAAGACGCCCCCCCGATCGTCAACGCTGGCAGCCAGACTTTCGCTCTCTCCTTTAACTTCTTGGCTTCTCTCTTAGCTGGGGCCCTGCTCCTGTAGTCCGGCAGTTTCGTTTTTTAGCGGTTGTTTTCTTCTGCTGTCTTCACACCTTGGGCCACAATAGGAAGGGTATATTTTTCGTCGCGGCCCCTGCCCCTCCGCACCCCCCCAC
>LAZP02000429.1:0-18193 GCA_001272575.2 Ophiocordyceps unilateralis
CCCCCCCCTCCCCCCCCCCACCACCTTGCTTCTTGCCTCTCATCCCCATTCTTTCTCGAGGTGTAATCATGTCCTTTTTTTTTTCCTTTTTGGCCGTCCGCTGCCCTGTTTTGGTGAGTGGCATTGCATGTACACCGTTGCACGACCGGTTTAGTTCTTGGCCCGTCGTGGGTTCCGAAGCAGACACGTTGTGGGGTGGAAAGGGGGGGTTTGTTGGGCCATCAGGGTGTGTAGATGCAAAGAATTTGTCAGGCTGGTGGAGGGACATAGAAAGAGAGTGAGAGAGAGAGAGAGAGATGAGGAGAGGGGGAGGCAAGAGATTGCGTGATTTCTTTTGGGTGCTGGAAAACAGAAAAGGAAAAACAAAAACAGGCCCCCCGGGGGGGGGGGTCGAACCGGAAGAACCCCCGTTCGTACAGCCCTTTGCCGCATGCGTCACATGGATCAGTCGTAAGCTCTTCCCATCTGGCCCGTCATCTTCCTGCGCAGCGCCCCCTAGGCGCCATGCGAAGGGAGAGCGCCTCCTCCGTCGCCGACGTCGACGCTCAGGGGCGACAGTTCCGGCTTCGCGCCGGCGAGCCTGTCGACGCCCGAGACGCCGCTGTCGGCCTCGCCAAAGATACCCAGCCCGTCGACGTTGCCGCTCTTGCGGCTCTCCTCGCTCGTCTCGCCGAGGTTCATCAGGGCCGGCGGCCGGTGCTGCATCTGCTTGGCCTTGGCGAGCGAGATGGTCTTCTGCTGGTACGTGCTCGTCACCGGCTTCGTGTCGTCGCGGTCGATGGTGGCCTTGACCAGCGCCGCCATCCACAGACGGCCTTGCTGCAGGCTCGGTACCGCAAAGTAGTGCACCGTCGGCTTGGTGAAATTGACGGCCCGGGAGAGACCGGCGCGTGGGGGCACCAGCTTGAAGATAAAGGTCGAGTCGTGGCCCTTTTCCTGGTTGCTGGGCGAGTCGCCACCGCCCGGGAGGAAGCTGACGACGGGAATGCTCGGTCCGCCCACTGCGCCCGTGATGGTTGCGTGGAGGCCCGTCAGCTTCTCGTTGTCGGCTGGGAGGACGCGATGGAAGGAGATGTCGATGAGCCCCTTTTCCTGATCGTCGTCCTCCGAGTAGTAATACGCCAGTCGTCGGCCCTTGAGCACGAACAGTCGGGGCTTCCACGTCGTCATCAGGTTCGAGCTCTTCTTCCTCATCCAGCCGTAGTAGTCGGCGTCCTTCTTGGCCTCGAGGGGAGATATGGTCTGCAGCCCCCGAGTGTAGGCGCTCGTATCCTTCTTGCCCTTCTTCTTGCTGCCTCTGCTCGCGGGGGTCGTGATCAAGATGGAGCCCTTGCCCGTGCCGGGAGATTCCAACTCCAGGCTGGGGCCGGCCGACGGCGTGCTGGAGCCCGTCCGAGCGGGCGAGTTCAGAGACGGCTCCTTGGACGGTACCTCGGGCGCATCCGGATCCTTGAAGCGGCTGGTGGCCAGCTTCTCCGATATGGCACGCATGCCCGGGCGTCCTTTGCCCATGGGCCTGCTGACGACGTTGGAGAGCCAATCCGAGTTGAAGGCGGAATTCTTGGACGCCGTCGGCGACACGTGCGGCCGGCCGAGGCCAGACATGGCATCGAGGTTGGTGACGGTCGGCGAGAGCCCATCTTTGGCCGGCGGCGCGGGACGCGGGGACTCGACTGTATTCGTCGACGCCGTTCTCCTATGCGGCGTCGCCTGAATGCCGTAGTACTTTTGAACCGCCGAAGACGGACCGCCGTCCGGGTAGGAGTCGATGCTGCCGAACCTTGAGTGCCGGGATAGCGCCGTTGCACTGCGCACTCTCTGTTCCTCGGCATAGCTCGATTTCCTCGAGTGGATAATGCTGTCCCGCTTCCTCAGAACGTTGCGTCTCCGTCCATCCACCTCGGTGCCGGAAAAGTATCCGCGGTCCAGGTCGACAGCCGAGTCTTGCAGAATATCCGCATCGGAGCCAGGCAAGGCGTCATGAAGGCCCGCCGACGACAGAGGGCGAGGCGACTGCGAGAAGGCCGTGCCCAGCGTCCAGTTGCGGTCAAAGGACGGCTGTTTCGTGTGCTTCGTCTCGGGGCCACCGCTGCTCTTGATGGTGTTGAGGGCCGGTACCAAGGCACCCTGGCCAGCGCCGGATAGACCAAAGTCATTGGACGAGTGGCGGCGCGAGTGGTTGAGCTCCCTGATCGACGCGGCAGACGGGCGCTTAACGTTGCCGGCCCGAGTCGGGCTCTCCCGAGCGGACGGAGGTGAAGTCGGGGCGTGCAGAGCGGGAGGAGAAATCTTGGTCGACGTCTGCGTGGATGAGAGGCGCTGCGTCTGCGCAGATGATGGTCGATTGAAGACGGGACTCGTGAGCGTATTGTTACGGCTCCTAGCTCGCTTGGCGTCGTCGGAGCCTGCGCCGCTGTCGTGCTTTCGAGTCGAAGCCTTGATCGCCAAGCTGTGGCTGGTCGTTTCGTCCTGCAGGGCTTTGATCTTGTGCCAAGTCTTCAGACGTCTGCCGACCGACCCCAGGTCAAAGGCTTTGATGAAGAGAGAGCTCTGGTCCATGCCGAGGAGCACCTCCCCGGATATCTCCTGATCTCGGAAAACCTCGCAGTGATGCTTTTCCACGCCGGCTGTGAAGAGATACTCTGCGACGTCGTCCGGGTTCCATGCCTCGACCTCGGCGCGGGAGTGAAGGCCATCTTCTTCTTCGTCCGTCTCCTCGCCCTGGATGTAGGACATCCTGTGGTCAAGCGGCGCACTGTACTCGCTGCCGGAATCGGTTGGAGCACGAAGAACGCCGACGCTCGGAGGAGATCGTAAGTCGGTGATGTGCTCGTTGATGACGTTGAGCGTCTCATTGAGCACTTGGCTATCTTGGCTATGGTTGTCGAGCCGGCCCAGGCCAGACGCCGGGGACCCGGAGCTAGCGACGCTTGGGGACGCCGTCGCGTCGGGCTTGGGCGAGTTTAAGGGCAACGTGGTCGAGGCCGCGTTAATGTTGCCGGTGGAGGAGGTGGTAAGTTCGGATGATTGTGCCGCATTGGGAGAGGCGCCAGGCACGGGAGCGGAAGTGCCGTCCTGGTTCACCTCCGCAACGGGAGGGAGGGGCTTCGAGATGGAAAATGCGGGCATCGTCCTGGGAGCCGGTCGCGTATATACTAGTGCGGTTCAGCATATGTATATGGGTCGGCCTCGAAGGCGCGAGAAGACGGACCTTCGGGAAAGAGGCCGGTGTTGTTGTTGACCAGGTGGCGGCCCAAGAACCATCCGTCACCAAATTCATCGTCTCTCTCGATCAGCTCGACCCGGTCTCCCTTGGCTAGGCTCAACTCATCGGAGCTGCGGGCCTGGAAGTCATCTGTGGGCGATGGGGGCAATCAGGTCAGCACCTCGCCGATGCGGCCAGCCGGGACAAGGGGTTGGGGGGCGAGAGGCGTATGGCAGGCAGCAAGCGCGGGGAACGGCTCACGGATGACGATCAGGATATCGCCAACCTCGGGTCGAGGCTGGGGCTCGCTGGGCGCCCTCGAAGCCATGGTGCCGTTGGATCAGCAGCTCGTCGCGACAGAAGGCCAAGGTTGGTCAACGACGACCGAAGGGGCTGCTTTTATTGACTGATCCAATTTTCAGACCGTGGCAGCTGGTTGAGGATGCTTCGGGTGGCAGGCTGTCGAGCGATTAGGGTATTTTCTGCCCATCAATGCGCGACTTGGTGCTCCTGCGCGTCGAGGGCGAGCGGCGCCATCAGGCCAGAGACGGCCGAAGGTTCTGTATCGGCCTTGGAAATTCGACAGCAGAAATCAGGAGTTCAGCGACGTGCGTGCCCGACGCCTGCCGTGTCTTTGTCGCGTCTGTTTAATTTTTTTCCCCCCCTTTCCACAGAAGACGAGGTTCTCGTAGAGAGGATGCGTGGTGGGTCGTCGCTTGTTTGGCATGTCCTAACGAACGTGGTGCAATGCAATACCGTGAGCTCTTACGTAAGCCCAAGGCCTGGTCATATGGTGCAGGGTAGGCTGGTCACACGGCTTCCACGTCAGCCTGAAGTCGACGATTTGAGCTCAGAAGCTGAAACTCCTGTGTCACAGGCTCACTGCCTCCGAAGCCCCGAGTCTCGGCGACGCCCCTTTTATCCTGTGGGTGGCTCGCCCAAAAGAGGGGCACGGGAGGCGGGAGAGTGCGGCAGGTGGTAAATTAAGCTATAGCAACGAATCCATTTGCTGCCTGTTCAGGCCACGAGGAGGCGTGTGCGGGCGTGGACTCAAAGCTTGAAGAGTCTTGCAGAAAACATATATGCTTATCAAGATCGTCCCGTCTAGTTGCGTGAATTATTGCACTTTAGTCAAATGAGAGTCTACCACCCTACACCATAATGAAGGAGCTTACCTCGAGAGGCATGTCATGCCTTGATCTACTAAAAACCCACTGCTATCGGGCTACTAGTTCGATTCTTTGGGGCTCATATACATAATCACTATACCTGAAAATGCAAATGCGGGCCTCTCAGCGAAGCCCAAGTCTTCCTACGTCTTTACCGTGGCGATGGATAAAAGTCTTCAGGGCTACTACCGAAAAGTTCGTTGAGGCCAAACATGGTTGTTAGTTGCTCGGAATGAAGCAAGCAGCGGAGCATTGATCTAATGCGTGACGGGAAGGAGTGTTGCATTGTTGTCGTCGAGTGACAGTCCCGGCTGCGAACTACTAGGTTCCGAGAGCGAAGTGGAGGAACAAGGAGGCCGGAGCAGATGGTGTCAGTGGGTCGGCCCCAACGGCCTCGGCGCCTAAGGCACGGACCCCTTCGTTAGAACCTCTCCACCTCTCAGGCCAAGCTAGCCATAGGTCACTACGCTGCTATTCAAGGGGGTTCCCATCCTTGCAAAGGAGTCGACCATGGACATCATGGTTCCGTGTCCCTACTTCTTTGTGGTCGTCCCTGTTGTCAAGATACTCCAACCCTCTCTCTCGCCGTTCAAGAGCTCGAGTCAATCGATCCTCTCAGCCTATATTTGTATCCGGGACGCGCCCTGTGTCGCACAGACAATGCCTGGATTCAAACCTCAATCGCATCTTAAGAGAACAAACTTGGTCGAATTGACGTGACCGATCAGGAAAGAAAGGAAAAGATTCAACTTACCTGTCTCGGGGTTCACGACGGTCAAGAGCCGGTCTGCAGCCGTCTGATCGATCGGGTTATTCTGTAGCAAACAGATACGCCTACAGCAGCCAAGACGTCTTCTCCTTGCCAATTATGAACCACTAGGGGAACAGATCTCGAAGAGCCGACTTATGTACTTACATTTTACTATAGCCACGAGAGCGTTGTCCCCTAAAGATGAAACAGCATCTTGTTTAATCTGCGCTTCTGGTCGCTAAATTGGTTGCATGCTGAGATTTTCCTCAGATTTACCGCACACAGTTCTTTTCAAATATTTTGTTCACACGTTCATGTGTTTGCATACACGAGTGGCGTCCACTCTTGACCAAAGTCGAAATTTATCATCAAAAGTCGATCCTGACGATCGTGGTTCTGGCGTCGGAGCCGCTGCACGTGACATTGATTGGCACTTGGGAATTAGGACCGAGCCTGTCACATGACAGAGGCCGGACTGTGGGGGCACTCACGTAAAACTACCTACGTACCTACCCTAGGTACCTACCTAAGTAGATATCTAGGCATCTTCTGTAGATGCCCTACTGCAAGGCAGTCTTTGGCAGCCCCTTTTCATGCATGTAGGGACCTAGAAGGTACCTATCTAGATAGAGAGATACCTCTACTTCTTGACTGGTGCTAGTACCCTGCTCCGAATGCATGGCAAAGCAGGCGTTTTGACGGAGGAGCGAGAGTTTTTAGGCCTCCTGAACCCGGGACGTCGAGGCACTGTAGAGTACTAGTATACGGATACTTTTGTAAAGAATGACTTTTCCTTGGTGGAGCCCAAGCGTGCGTTGTCAACACCTCTTGGCGCGTAACTGCAACGCAGTCACGTGTACCGCCGCAGGCAGACAAGGTGACGGGGGTGAGTGCCCCCCCTTGTCCGGGTCAACGCATGAACGGATGATTACCCTACGCCACCAAGCGCCATCAACCTCAAAATCTTTCCAACTCAATCTTGCCAACGTTCGCTGAGAGCCGTTGAGGTGCCGCGAATCCCGGTGGAGGAGGAACAAGTACTCAGGGCCACCCGGACTGGCTTGAGCCTCGTTTCGGTTGCCACCACGCTTCACACCGACGACTGAGACCCAACGCGTCTCGAGTCTACACTCGACGCGCCGCTGCCCAGACCTTTGACTGGCTGACGGCAAGGACTCGGGCATTTCGAGGCCTTCAACTCCGGAGAGGCAGGTCGTTCATTTCGTTTTGGCAGCTGTCGAGCCCGAAGCAAAGCCGTTACCGATCGCTGATGTTCTTCCTTCGCTTCTGCTGACCGTCTCCACTAGTTCAGCCTTGATGCGCACCAGCCTATGCAACTACTACTACCAGCCGAAGACTTATCTGCGGCTCGTCGACGGTCAAGCAAAAGCTACACAGGCAAATACATAGCCGACAGCAAACGCATGGCCCGCTTTCGAATCGCCGTACATGCCAGCTCAAAAGCGTCGCCCTCATGAGGCGGTGCGTCCGCCCCTCGATGCGAGCAATGAAACATCGCGCGCCTTTCTTGGTGTGCAACGCCGGGCGTGGATGATGACGACTGGCTCTGACGTGCCCGCTGTCGCCCTCTCCAAGAGCTGCGCCCAGACGGGTCCAGAACCTCCTCCCGTCGTCATTTCTCCGTCCGTCTTCACCGCACCCCCGAAGTCAGTCTCGCTTCCTTCCGAATCCTGTTTTCCCAGACGTTCAGGCTAACAAATCTCGAATGCAGTGCCACTTCTGTCTTCCCGTCGCCCGTGAATTCCAGCGTCTCGAGCCCCGAGGCTTCGACCTCGGGGCCGGGCACGGCTGGCAGCCCCTCGATAGTCGATGCGCCGCCTTCGGACTCTGATATGATAGCCGCTCCTCCGACAGCGCAGGTCCCGAGCCCGCCGTCCTTCGATCCTCCTCCGGCTCATGTAACAAGCGCCTCCGTCGACGTTGAAGGACGAGATCGGGTTCTGGCCGACGAATCCGGTTCAGGCTCGGAGAATTTGCCGATGAACCTCGTGACGACACATCAAAACGTCACAGCCGCTGCGAAAAGGCGCTCGACGACTCACACTGAGCTGACTCTATCGACCACATCGGCCCAGCTCGAGGCACCGTCCGCTGCCGAAGCAAATACGACACCTCGGGCGACCCAGCCAAACTCACCAAACGCTGCCACAAACCTCATGACGCCTCGCCACCAGCCGGCTCACATCCAAGGAAGGCCGTCGAGTGAGGTGCCGGGCACACAGCCCAAACGGCATTGTTCCCCTGCTTCACGGCAGCTTGTGGCAGCCCATAACGGTAATCCGGTCAATTTTCACCACTTATACGCCGTCATCGAAAGTCGTCTACGGGACTTTCAAGGCGCTAACTTGCCAAGCCAAGATGCCTTCTTTTATAAGCTGCTGGTTTCGGCTTGCTCCAGGGGGGATTTTTTTTATCTTGTCTTCCACCAGGCATTTTGCCTCTGGTCACTGAACAACCAGCACGCCTATGCCTTCCTTCAGGCCAAGCCACAGGTCGCCGACTCAGCTTTCCATATCCTGCTCCGAATCTGGAGACAAAACTCGGACATATCGTTGACTCACCTCTGGTGGTTCGCCTCGTTCCCTGTCACATTAGCCTCGACAGAAACGGACCCGTGTGGAACTCAGAGGAGACGTATTCCCCACCATCAGGTTACCGGCTTCATGCCTCTGATCAACAAATTCTTGGAGAAGTTGGCACTCAGCTGGAGCCTCGTCCTAGTTCAGGTCGTTCAGAGAGGCTATCCGCTGATGGCGTGGGAATTAAACAGAGTCTTGGAGTGCGCATCGCCGGTGCTGCGATGGGTCCTCTTCATCTGTAGTCGCAAAGCCTTCGGCATCCGCGAAGGCCCTGCCACGCAGGACTTGGGGCGGCTATTCGAGATCGATTGGCGCAACGAATCGGCTCGAGCCTTCGACTCACCCGAGACGGTCCAGATGCGAAAGGTAACAAGGGATAGGTATATCGCAATAATACAAGAAGCCAGAGGTTTGTCGTCGTACTCTTGAGAGTCTTGTTGTTGGCTGACGTGTCGGACTTAGGCTCTTTACTCAACCACGGATCTGCTGCCAACCAGCAGCTGCTGCTGGCGCAGCAGGCCGCAAGCATGCAAAACACACTATCGACGCCGCAGCACTGGCAGCATGTGGCATCGCTGTCACCCTTCCACCCTACTCCGATGGCTTTACCGACCCTTTCGCCGCCTTACAACAACGGTAGCCATGCAGTGGCCCCTCAAGTGCCCGTCATGGACGGCAATACCAACGTCGGTGTTGCCCAAGGACTGACCCAGCCTCACCAGGTTTCATCCGGTTTCTCCTCTTCGCCGTCTGTCGCTGGTCGCGGGCAGACGCAGACGGCTGGTGTTTTTACTTCACCCGTAACGTCGAATATGCAGGCGCAGGCTGCGTCGTATCTCACACAAACCGAGACGGCCGTCCAGCAGATACAGATGATGCTAGCAACGCAGCGTCCGGTGTCTTTGGCTACCAACTGCGTCGTGCAAAGGACGGCAACAGTGAGCGTCCCACCAGGTCGTGGCCCCAACCCTTATCCACAGCAGCAACTTGCTCCGCAGGCTATACAGCCTCAGCAAATCGCTCCTCGGGCTACACAGCCTCAGCAAATTGCTCCTCAGGCTACACAGCTTCAGCAAACCTCTCCTCAGGCTATGCAGCCTGCAGCTGGCTGGTCTCGTGCGAGGCTGCTTCCCAGGCACACGCCTCAGGTCGCCCATCCTCCTTGTCCAGAGTATCGAACCGCAACCGCGTCAGGGCAAGCTGGAGTTCGCGTGCCGCCGACAGACGCAATGCCTAGCCAGCATCAAGTCAGTCCACTGCATGAGCATCAAATCCCTCGAGACGACTGGTCGCGAGCTCAGACTAGCCTGCACTTGTCGTACTTGCGCAGCCCCAAGAGGGCTTGTTCGACACCCTCTGACAAACGCTATTATCAATTCATGACGCACTTCGCCGCAGTACCGCAAGCTTTCACTCCCCAGCCTGGCCTGAGGATTTTGCGCTTTTCTCTATCGCAGGACGAAGCGTCCAACTTAGTCACCTCGCCCCCGGCGAGCGATGTGCCGATGGCCCTGTTCCGCGACGGGTCCCTTCGGTATCGCCTCCGATTATGCAAACAAAGTCAAGCGACTCAGCAAGTGCAGGAGAGAGTTTGGACAGGGTGCTCGACCTACTGGCCTCCTCACATATTCCTGGAATGCAATGACCAGTCCGTGCAGCCTCGGCGGCGCCAACACTTTCAGTACGATCTTCCCATAGAGCTGACTGGCCTGTTGCGCTCTGGGGAAAACTCGGTTCGAGTCAGCTTACCTCGGGTCGGAAATGGTGACCAGGATTGGACCTATTTCATGGGAGTGGAGGTAATCAAAACTCTGGACCACGATACCGTCCGTGCTATGGTTGAATCAAACTCTCGGACCAGCGCCGAGGAGACCAAGCGGAAAGTGAACCAGCGACTGAAGCAGGATGACTCCAACGATATCATCGCCCAGGACGAACACATTTGCGTGGCAGTGACGGATCCTTTTAGTTCTTCCCTCTTCACGACTCCTGTCCGAGGAGCGGATTGCAAACATTTGGAATGCTTCGACCTGGATATTTGGCTGCGAACTCGCCCAGGAAGACACTCAGGCTCCGGGAACAAGCACGAACCGAGCACGGCCGATTGCTGGAAATGTCCTATTTGTGATCTCGACGCGAGACCCGTCTGCCTCCACATCGACGACTTCTTCACGGAGGTGCGCGCAAAGCTCGTTGAGGACGGCGAAGACGCCATAAAAAAAATTAGCATTCAACCTGATGGAACCTGGAGCCCGCTGCCGGAAGCCGACGAGGCCGAAGAGGCGGTGATGTCGCCCGCCACGTCCGGCCACGAGCGGCCCGGTCTCCCGCAGGCAGCGCGCTCGGCATCAGTGCAGGCGATTGTCATCGACGATGACTAGAGAAATGAAGGGAAGTTCGACCGCATGTGACTCGGTTGGAGGGACGAAAAGAGAGACAGGCACGGCATCGATATACGCTCTCGCTTTGGCGTCGTGGGCGTTTCTGGGCTATCAGTGTTCGACGCATGATACCCGGCTTGCTTTTAGGGAACGGAAGAAGAGCAGAGCAACCGCAATGGCTGGCATAGGAGCCGAGATGGAGCGGTTGCGTTGTAGGGGTTATGGTACTGAGTAGGAGCATAGGCTACGTGTAAGAACTTGAGAGGACACATAATGAGTTGGCCCGTAAAGTGAGAGGAGAAGCCCCGCTTCATATCTTGGCTTTGGATGCCGATAGAAGAGGCTTGCGGTTGAAGCCCTGCAGCCACAGTCCAGTCACTTGTTCCAATTTCTCCACTGCCTCGTATGCCCTCCCGAGGGACACTCTTATCGTGCGGAAGCCTTGCGCCGCCGCCACCTTGAGATTCTCGCCAATGTCATCCAGAAACAGAATATCATGGGCTTTGATACCTCGTTCCCAGCCGCATCGCCTTCCCCGCTCGGAAGCGGCATTCTCCTTGGCGTACTTGTCGATGGTAGCAACGGCAAGCTGGTAGACGGCGGGGTCGGGCTTGCGGAGGCCGACATGGGCAGAGGATATGAAGACGTCGAACAATTGCCTCAGGGAATGGTTTAAGTAGCCGGATTCGTGCAATTTGTGGCCTGGCGGGAAGATGACGGTGTTGCTGAGAGCAGCCAAGATGTACTCGTCGCTTTCTCTGAGCGTCTGCAAGGCCGGCAACATCCACGGGTCGGGCGCCTGAGAAGTGAGCATCATCTCGTTGAAGAGCCATTCCCCGTCGAGGGTTGGTAGGGGAGGGAGCTTTTGAACGAGATGGGGATGCTTGGCTCGTTCTCGCTCGTAGAAATTTTTCCACAGCACAGGGTCATGGAGATTCTTGTTGAAGCCGTCGAAGAAGACGGCATCCAATGGGATCTCGCCGCGCTCGAGTCTATGCCAGAAGCCGTTAGGGGACGACTGGGAAATGGAGTAGTTGACCCATCCAGGCGGAATGCCAAGGGACGTCTCGTAGTCGAGGATTGCTTGGAAGGGAGATGCAACCTGCAGAGGCGTCTGATAAGGAAGACGGTAGGGTCCGGGTGGTTTGGGGCGGATAACTTACGCAGACGCCCCCTATATCAAAGAGTAGAACCTTTGGATGCGACATATTACTTGACGATATGGCAGCGTCTGTCGTGAGGATCGGCCGAGACAAGAGGGTCTCGGCCATTGACCGCCGTCATGACCGCAGCCGTGATGGCCGCCCATCGGCCGGGACGTAGCAAAGCCTCGGCATCTCGAAGGGGCCGGTGAGTCGTCGGCCCGACCCGACCGAGAGAGAGCATCACGTGACTCGTGACCGACCCAGGTTCGCAGCCATGTGGGGTGCGACAGCTGGGGTCACCTACTTTAGCAGTTAGGGCTTGGAAAAAGATCTCGCACAAGCCAATTTCCAGTGCAGCCATCATCTCACAACTTGTTGAAGCCGCCGCTCGGCAGCAACGACAGTCATCATGGTGAGTCGGAGGACCAGTCAGAGGCGGGCGATTCGAATTCTCGATGGAATCAAGATCCATTTGCTCGCGCTGGAGAGTCAACGCAAGATGCTTCGGACCGAGGACGAGCAAGTCTGAAGCGCAAATTGCTGACTCGGGGAATTTGAACGACAGCCTTTCCACAAGTTGGTCAAGAATAGCGCGTACTACAGGTGAGAGCCGCCGGTGTCTACGTCTGCCTTGTTTATGGGCTGACGACATTATAGCCGCTACCAAACCAAGTACAAGCGCAGACGTCAAGGGAAGACGGACTACTATGCTCGCAAGCGCCTCATCACCCAGGCCAAGAACAAGTACAACGCGCCCAAGCACCGACTGGTGGTTCGCTTCACGAACAAGGACATCATCATGCAGATTGTCACGTCGGAAATCAACGGCGACAAGATTCTCGTCTCTGCCTACTCGCACGAGCTCAAGGCCTACGGCATCAAGCACGGCCTGACCAACTGGGCAGCTGCCTATGCCACCGGCCTGCTCATCGCGCGCCGTGTCCTCAGCAAGCTCGGCCTTGATGAGCATTTTGCCGGCGTGGAGGAGCCCGATGGTGAATTCACGCTGACCGAAGCGGCCGAGACGGACGATGGCGAGCGTCGCCCCTTCAAGGCCTTCCTCGACGTCGGCCTTGCCCGCACGTCGACGGGCGCCCGCGTCTTCGGCGCTATGAAGGGCGCGTCCGACGGTGGCATCCTGATCCCCCACTCGGAGAAGCGATTCCCCGGCTACGATATGGAGACGAAGGAGCTCGACGCGGAGACGCTGCGCAAGTATATCTTTGGCGGTCACGTCGCCGAGTACATGGAGACGCTGGCCGACGATGACGAGGAGCGCTACCAGGGCCAGTTCCAGAAGTACATCGACGACGACGTCGAAGCCGACGGCCTCGAGGACCTTTACACCGAGGCCCATAGTGCTATTCGTGAGGATCCGTGGAAGAAGGTCTCGAGCGAGGGCAAGAAGAGCAAGGAGGAATGGAAGGCCATCTCTCAGAAGTACCGCACCCTAAAGACGCCCAAAGCTGAGAAGGACAAGAAGGTTCAAGAGAGGATCCAGAAGATCCTGGCGGCCGAGTAATGGGGCGCACCAACTATCGATGACGTCTCTGAGGAATGGCAATTCGGTGAGGTTCTGGAGTTTTTGAGTCACGGCACGGCCTCCTACTTGAAAATGCAGTTTCTGCCATGTGAAATCAGGACATAGCGAAGAACGATTGCTTGTTCTTGCGACGGTGTGGCAGAAGGATAAGCACGGTCCGTTGGTAGTGCGTCATGGCGTTGAGTCACGTGAATTGAAGACGACGAGGCATCCGAGGGCGAGACGAGCGGGTTCCTGACTGGGTCGAGATTCGTACCTACAACGGGGGCCACGAGGCAGGTGTGCTTCCCTGAAAGAATGAAGGGGTCCGGGACGTAAGACACGTGGTCTCGTAGGGGTCGAGGCGGCCGACATTTCCTGGTCAAGGGCCGAGCATGTGTGAGGCGCAGATAGCACACGGACGCCGAAGCTAATGCTATATGTGCGAAATATGGGATTTGGGAAAGGCGAAGAATAAAGGTGCGAGCAGGACTGTCTCGACGAGGAGTGGTGAGAAAGACGTAAAGCTGGTGGTGAATCAAAACGGGCGGCCGTTTGTTTGCGCCCTGCCAAGGCGACAGGCGTGTGTGTGTGAGAGAGAGTGAGAGAGGCTTAGCGGAGGGAGGGCGGCCGGAGCTAAGCCGTGACAGAGCGGGAGGAGGCGAGGGAGGGTGTGATTTGAGGGGCGGGGAGCTACGGCGGGAGTGTTTCAATGGAAGTTGCGTTTGTCAAGGGTTTGGAAAGGGACTCGGAAGAGGACTCGGAAGCCTGTGGAGACAGACGGGTTAGAGAATGAATGAAATCATGATGAAAGGTATGGTATATATGATATATATAACGGATGTCATAGAGTAAATGCAATGAAGCTTTGGGGGTGGAGAATCCGTAGAATTTGTATGGCTGCCCCTTACGTCAGCGCACGAAGCTTGCCGCCGGCGTGGCCGCGCTTGGGGTCGGGTGGGCTTTGGGCCTTTGGGGGGGGGGGGGGGAAACCTTGGGGGAAGGGGGGAAGAAAGAATGCGGCGGCCATCCCGCTGCTGTGTCGGAGGGGAGCTGCCCCGGCGCGCGCATGGCGGCGCATGGCGCCCCTTGGGTCAGTGGCGTGCGGGAAGTACCTAACGACGGACATCGGGTGTGGTGGTACGAGGCTCAGGATGTGTCATCTGTGGTCAGCCCGTTCGAAAGAAGTAGACTGAACCTCGACCAGTCGGATCGTGTGAGGCCCTGTGAGGCCACTATAGCCCACATGAGCAGTAGAGGAGACATGAGTGACCCACCGTGCTAGCGTCGACACCCCGATGCATTACCTAAACCAGAAGCAGTCGAGGCTCTGTTGGACGGGCAGGCAGCTCGGCTAGATACATATGCGTCGAGGCGGATTGCCAGCCCTCATGTGAGCTGGAGGGAACCAGATGACGATCGATTCTCTCTCTCACTTTTCCTCCCCTCCTCATCGTGTGTCTTATGTCCTGTGAGGGGTCGCATCGCCCGCACAATCATGGCCGCCTCTCCGCCTATACAACGCGATATAGACTCGGTCCGGCTCGACGCTTGTTCCGCCCCGGCGCGGCTGTCGGAGCCGGCATCCGTTCGGCCATCGTTGCGAGGAATCGTCCGTCGGCCGACCATGGAGCAGCTTCATGGCGTTGACGTCAGCTGGATGACTCGCGGCTGTCCCAGAGGCATGTCGTCGGCGCCTGCGTCTCCTGCCGCTGCTGCTGACAGCAGGGCCCGTCACCTAGCAGACAAGATCGGCAAGCCGCCTTCGCCTCGGCCATGTTCGCCGTCGAGAACGTCGCCGCCGTCTCGAGCCGAGTCGCCTCAGTCGTTGTCGCCTAGATCTGAGTCGCCTATATCGCAGCCTCGCTCGGTTCCTACTCCCCCGCCTAGTGCTCGCGGCTCCGAGGGTACTACGGCGACGACGTTGGAAAATCATGTCGATCAGGTGGCGGCTGGTGCATCGCCCTCGTCGAAGCGGCATCCTCGATCAGCGGCCGATAAACAGACGGTCTCTGGCGCATCTCCCCTCTCGTCGCGCCGAAACTCGTGGTTTTCCAACATCTCGGCCAAGTTTTCATCCAATCTGCCATCGGGCAATACCTCGTCGCATCACCATTCTTCTCACCCCAAGGAGCTCCAATCGCGTCAAAATGACGAGACGCAGCAGGGCCAGCCGCAACAGCGGCCCCCCTCCCCCCCAAGCGAGGCGCAAGTTCCCAGGCCTCACATCACCAAGAATGCCGTTCTGCAGCACGCCTCGAGGCCAGAGGGTAACGGCCCCTACACCCCGGCCCCGCCAAGGTCTGCTCAGGCGGGCATCCTCGGCGTCTTCAAGCGGCTGTCGTCGTCGGCCGCGAGCGGTGTCGGCGTAAAGTCGGGCAACGGGCTCGTCGATCGCATGACACTCAACGTCGACCCGACCCGGAGCAGGTGTCAAATCTCGGAGCTCAAGGACGCCAAGCTGAGGCGGGTGTCATTTTGCGTCGACGTCGAGATTGCTCCGATGCCCAAATACGCAGAGAGCGGGGTGACGCAGAGGCCCATCGACCCGGCGGTCAGGAACAGGTTGACGGAAAAAGGCGAGGGTGAAGCGTTGAAGAACGGTGCCGGCATCGTGTCCAAGGAATCCGAGATGGCGGGTGAAGACGGCGCCGACGCGACGCCCCCCCGAGTCCCGGGCAACGAAAAGGAAGGGACGAGGAAGAAGGAGAAGAAGAAGAAGAGCGAGGAAGAGCGCAAGGCTAGGAAAGAGAAGCGCCGGCGGCTCGCGGAAGACAATGGCTCTGTGCCGATGGAGATTCACTACGACAGCACCGGCTCGTCGTCGGACGGCCCCGAAGGCACCGTGACGCCTTCCGGCACAAAGACGACATCACAGCCGACGACGAACCCGACGAGGATATACCGTCGATGCTGCCAGCTGCGCGAGACGCCCATTCTGAAGAAGATTACGGAGCAGCTGACGGACAGCGCCAACTCGTGCTCCGAGACGGGTATCGTCCACAAGCTGGATTTGACGGACTACTGGCTTCAGTTGGCCGACCTCGTCACCCTCGGCGACTTCCTGGCCGTTGTGCCGGTGCGAGAGATTGTGTTGGAGAACAGCGGTCTGGGCGACGAGGGACTGCGCGTCGTCCTCGCCGGCCTCTTGGCAGCCAAGCAGCCGAGCTCCTCGCGGCGCAAGAAGTCGGGCCCCGCGGTCGACGATGCGGGCGGCGTGGTCGAGCATGTGGTGCTCAAGAACAACAAGCTAGGGGTGGACGGCTGGAAGCACCTTTCGCTGTTCGTCTACAAGTGCAGATCGCTCAAGTACTTTGACATCTCGCACATTGTCTTTCCCAGGCAGGCCGTTGCCAAGAAACAGGAGGGGGAGGGGCTGGTGAAGCAACGGGGCATATCCGACATCTTTGCCGAGGCCATGGCTCATCGGCTGGGCGGGTCTACGCTCGAGATGGTCAACATGAGCGGGACGGAGCCCAGCATGAAGCAGCTGAGCACCATCATGAACGGCATCGTCGAGTGTGGCGTCCGCAGGCTCGGACTGGCCCACAACCGGCTCGACGGACAGGGCGTCGCGCTGGCGGCCCGTTACCTGGCGGCCGGGAAATGCGAAGGCCTGGACCTGGGGGGAAACGACCTGCGACATCACATGGAAGTCATCGCGGGCGCGCTGGCCCCTGGACACCCGCTGTGGGCGCTGAGCTTGGCAGGCTGCAACCTGGATCACTCGTCGCTGGGCCAGGTGATACCGGCACTGGTCAAGCTCGCGTGCTTCCGCTTCATCGACCTATCTGACAACCACGATCTGTTCCAGTCGACGCCCAGCGCCGTCGGCCTGCTGCGGAGGTGGGTTTGCTTCTTCCAACGCTCCCCCCCCCCCCCCCCCTTTTTTTTTTGGGGGTCCCGCGGGTGCGGATGCTGATCCCCCTCCAGATATCTCCCCAAGATGGACTGCCTGAAGCGGATACATCTGCAGGACGTCAACATGACGGCGGAGCAGGCCATTGCCATCGTCGAAGTGTTGCCCGAGGCACGCACGCTGGCTCACATCAACCTGCTCGGAAACACGGCGCTGGTGAAGCTGGCGAGCGCCAATACGGAGGAGGCGCTGGAGGAGGCTTGCGCGCTGTACGCGTCGCTGCTGGCGGCGTCGAGGGTATCCGAGAGCCTGATCTGCGTCGACATCGAGGTGCCGCAGGACGAGGCCGGAGAGATTGTCAAGGCCATGGCCAAGCAGGTCGTGGCCTACTGCCTCCGCAACATGGGCCGCATTCCGGACACGAGCATCAGCGCCGCGGCAGCAGCGGCCATGGCTGAGACGCAGATGGAGGTGCGGGAGGGAAAACTGCCGGCTTTCCCGGACGTGGTCGCCCATCTGGTGGCCCAGGACGACGACGACAACGACGACGCGACGGCGGCAGACGAGACGAACCCGGCGGCGACGGACAACGACTCGGCGCCGGACGAGGACTACGTCATTGGCGGCACGGGAGTGGTCAAGGCCCTCCGCTGCTGTCTCGAGAACCGCGGGTCCGAGTCTGGGCCGCAGTCGGGCAACGAGCGGGCGACGCAGCCCAGTCTGGCGGACGGAGGCAAGGCCAAGGATATGTCCAAGCATCTGCTGGCCGGAGCGCGCAAGATCCGCCTACGACTGCAGCCGGCGCTCAACAGGGCCAGGGCGGACCGCAGCGACGAGCTGAACCTGCGGAAGCTCACCTTCCTGGACGAGACGCTGCAGGGCATCATCAAGCGCTTCGAGGACGAGTTCCCGGACACGCGCGAGTCGGGACCGGCGGATACGCAGACGCAGACGACGGACGGGGCGGAGAAGACGACGAAGGAGGTCAAGACGGTCGAGGCGACGACGGCGACAGAGGACGACGAGCGAGCGGCGTTGAGCCCGCAAACGGCGGTATCGTCGCCCGTGACAGCCTCGGACGGCGAGTTCGACTCGGAGATTCAACTACCCAAGACGGCATCCACCTCGTCGGCCTCGATACTCCTGTCCAAAGTGCTGGACGAGGAAGAAGGCCGGGTGCTCCGGGCCGGCCACCGGCTGCGGCTGGGCTTCGTGCGGCCGGAGAAGCTGGAGAGCGTACTGCAGACGATTGACGCCATCAGCGCGGACCCGAAGCAGTCGCAGATGCTGATGGAGCTGGCCGAGGATCTGGGCGGCCAGCTGCTGGAGAAGGTGCGGGAGAAGGGTGCGCAGCGGGCCTTTAAGGAAGACCGCGATGTGCTCTACCGCTCCTTGCGCGAGAGCGACCCCGAGTGGTGGGAGGCCTTTGTCGAGTCGCAGCAGAAGGCCAGGGCCAACATCAACGTAACGACTCAGGCGGCTACGGCGGCTACGGAGAGGCGGCGGCGCGGGGCCGATACGGTCAAGGAAGGGGACCATGACGACGAGGGGGACGAGGAGG
>LAZP02000043.1:392-37930 GCA_001272575.2 Ophiocordyceps unilateralis
CTGCTGCTGCTTCGTCGGCGTCTTCTGCGTCTGCATCGGCTGATGCTACTGGGCAGCCGCCCATCTCTGTCTTTGGTCTGGATGGGACGTATGCCACGGCGCTGGTAAGATTCCCCCCCCCCCCCCCCCCCCCCCCCCCCCCCTTTTCCCCCTTCCGCCCAATTACGCTCGGTAGTCGTCGCAGGCAGACATGATGAGATATCCATCACCGCCCAAGCTTTGCAAAACGAGAAGAGAAACAAACAAACAAATAATAATATGTATGTAAAAAAAAAATTAGTACACAGCCGCTTCCAAATCGTCCACACTCGACGCCACCGCCCGCGCCATGTCCAGCCTAGCCAACACATTCGAAAAGGACGGCAAGCTATCGCAGGTGCTGGCGACGCCGACGCTGACGCCCGACGATAAGGCCGCCGTGGTGGCCGAGCTGGTCAAGACCATGGCCGCTTCTTCTTCTACGACGATTAAGAACTTTCTCGACGCCCTCGCGGCCAATAATCGGTTGGGCTTGTTGCCGACTGTGTGTGCCAAGTTTGCCGATTTGATGGCCGCGGCCAGGGGCGAGGTCCAGATGACTGTTACCAGCGCTCAGGTAACGCCAACTATTTTTTTCCCCCCTCCTCTTCTTCCTCCTCCTCCTCGTCTTTCCCCTTCTCCTTTCCCTTCTCCTTCTTCGTTCCCTTCTTTTTTTTTTGGGTTGAGCAATGGCTTGAAATGCTTGTCTGCTAATACGAAAGAATCGTCCCAGCCGCTCGACAACAAAACCCTCTCCCGTCTCGAGACGGCCATCACAAAGTCCCCCTACCTCGCACAGGGCAAGCGTCTCAAGGTCAATAACCAGGTCAGTAACCCCCCTCTGCCCTTCCTTCCCTCTCCCCCTCCATTTTTTTTTTATAGGTTCGTTTCTTGACACCTTTTTCCCCCCTTGTCCCGCAGGTCAACTCGGACATTCTCGGCGGTCTCGTCGTCGAGATTGGCGATCGCACTATTGACCTCAGCGTCTCGTCCCGCATCGCCAAGATGAACAAGCTCCTGACGGACAACCTGTAATATCTTGCAACCCACCTTTCCCCTTACCCCCTTTTTTAACTTTTTTCCTCTTCTTCCATCAACTAAACCTCGTCGACACCGCCGGGTCGCTTTCCCTGTCCCGATCACTCCTGTCTCTCACTACGGTCTCGCGACAAACGATAGCCTGGAGCCTCGACAGCCCCCCCCCACACCCCCTACCGAGAAATCATGCCCTCAAGACCTCGCAGTGCAGCGGCCGTGGCGGGCGTTCCTGATACCCATCGTCACTCCATCTCACGGCGGCATGCTTCTTCATACGGTCCGGGTGCTCACGCCGCAGGCTAGACACAGTTGTTCAGGCTCGTGAGGGAAATAGAAGCAGCCTTTTGTGTGACGTCTTCCGCGACGCCGAGAAATGTCCAGCATTGAGTCAATATATGTCTTCCGTGTCTCTGCAGCCCATGAGGCGGCGGCACGTTCATTCCTGTTTACACGCTCCCCTTAAGCGGCGTTACACGTCATCCCGCGTCCAGTCCATCACGCATCTCTAATACCACGTATGCTACCTGCTCAGGCCTGCGTCTCAAACTCGTCCTCGTGCTGGTACTCTCCATCATGCTTCATGTAGTTGCTGAGCTGGTCCGCCACATATCGATGTAGGTGCGAGTCCGCCTCGGCTCGTTCCCGCGCCCGCCCCTCGGCCAAGTCCGACTCGGTGCCCAAGGGGGCGTCGTCGTCAAGGCCGTTGGTGTCAAAGTCACTGCGGGCCCCGATGGATCGCGCCGTCGATGACCTTCTGTGTCGGCGCGCAGTCGGAGTTCCCGGGTCGACGGCTCGATGGAACACGTCGTCGAAGTAATGCGCCATGCCGATCGACGGCGTCCGGGGCGTCTGCGGAAGCCGGCAGTTGACCCTGCATTACATCGTCAGCCAACCCTCCCATCCTCTCCTTTCCTCACGCCGACGACGACGACTGACCCCGTATCGTGTATCACGCGGGCAATCAGACCCGTCCAGCCGCATTGGTGGCTGGCGCCGAGGCCCCGTCCCGAATCGCCGTCGAAGAATTCGTGGAACCACATATAATTCCTCCAGTGCTCGTCAAAGTCCAAGCGATTGTCGCCGCCGTTGACGCTTCGCCTACCGTCGTCGGTGCGAATAAAGAGGTGCTGGAGCCGGTGCTGAATCTCCTCCGACACCTTGCCCAGATGCATGTACTCTCCGCCGCCCGTCGGACACTCGACCCGGAATTCGGGTCCGTAAAAGAGGTAGAATCGCTGCAGCGACTCGACAAGGAGAAAGTTGACGCATAGCCAGATGGGGCCTCTCCAGTTGCTGTTTCCGCCAAAGAGTCCGCTGTCCGAGTCTCCGGGGACATATCCGACAGTGAACTTCTGGTTCTGAGCTTCCATCGAGTAGGGATGATCCTTGTGGTACTTGGACAACGATCGGATTCCGTGGCCGCTCAGAAACTCGTCCTCATCCAGCATCCGCTTGAGAATCTTCTCCAGTCTGTCTTTGCTGACGATGGACAGGAGAATCCGGTTTCCCTTGCCCCTCTTCCGGATGCTGGCCATGTTTCTCTCAGCCAGGTCGCAACGGTTGTTCACAAACCACTCGACCCTCTTTCGGAACGAAGGCAGCTTGTTGACCAGCTCAGGTTCAAGCGTGGCCGTGGCGTACAGAGGAATCAGACCTACGAGCGACCGCACGGGAAGCTGCTGTATCCACGGGCCTCCCCACGAGATGGCGTCGTAGTAGAAGCCATCCTCTTCGTTCCATAGGGACTGCTCATTCTTCTGGCCGGCTCTGAAGGTCATGGCGTCGCTGATGAGGATGAAATGCTCAAAGAATTTTGACGCGATATCTTCGTAGATGCGGCGGTGCTTCGCCAGCTCCAGGGCAATATTGAGCATCGACAGGCAGAAGAAGCCCATCCATCCGGTGCTGTCCGCCTGTTCCAGCACTCCTCCCGTCGGTAAGGGCTCGGATCGATTGAATAGGCCAATGTTGTCCAGTCCGAGGAAGCCGCCCTCGAAGACGTTCTTGCTGTTTGCATCCTTCCGATTCACCCACCAGGTGAAGTTGAGTAGCAGTTTGTGGAAGACACGCTCGAGAAAGTCCAGGTCCTGGCGGCCGTACATTTTCCGCTCAATCTTGAACACCCTGAACGTTGCCCAGGCGTGAACTGGTGGGTTCACGTCACTGAAATTCCACTCGTACCTGCGTCCTCCCGTCAGTTGAGGGGCGTGGACAAACAGGGCAACACGACTCACGCCGGAAGCTGTCCGTTAGGGTGACAGTACCACTCCCGAGTAAACAAATCCAGCTGCTTCTTGGCGAACTCGGGATCGATCATGGCCAGCGGAATGCAGTGGAACGCGCTGTCCCAAGCGGCGAAGAAGGGATACTCCCACGAGTCGGGCATGGACAAGATGTCGTCGCAGTGCATGTGTTTCCACTGCTCATTCCGCAAACCCATCCGATCCGGAGGTGGAGGAGGCATCGCAGGGTCGCCGTTGGCCCAGTGATCCCATATGAAGTGGTAATGCTGTTTAGTCCACATCATGCCCGCGAATGCCTGTCTCTGAATGTTACGCAGATCGTCGGTCATCGGTAGCGGGCTGATTTTGTAGTAGAATTCGTCTGCCTCCTCTCTGCGTCTGTCGAAGATGTTGTCGAACTCCTCCTCGTCGATGAAGGCGATGTCACTCTTTGTGAAGCGGAGTCGGACAACTAGGGCGGACCGTCAGATGGGCCACCGTGCGTGGTAGACGGCGAAACCTACCAGCACATTCACCCGGGTTGACCCCCCCATCCTCGGTGAAGTTGAACCACGCAGCGCATTTGGTGCCAGTCTTGGCCGGGTTGACAAAGCCCTTGACGCCATCGACAATGTGTCGGTGAAAGGCGTCCTTGACATAGGGCTGATTGTTCTCCTGGTCATAGAGCGTTTCGAAGTTGGTGTCGTTCTCGGTGAATAACAATTCGGGAATGACGTCTTCTCCGCTTGGTCCTACGCCGGGAGAGGGAGACAGGACGAAGTAACGGCGCCCGAGGCTGGGATGGTCAGATCTGGCGGCCGTTGCCGCATACTTGTGGATAGAGGGCTTCTTGTCTTCCGGTTCATGGCCCCAGCTCCAGGTATTCCGAAACCACAGTTGCGGTACGATGTGGAGTGGCGCAGTTTCGGGACCTCTGTTCCACGCCGTGATGCGAAAGAGGAGCTCATCCGGATTGTCTGCCTCCTTTGCGGTCTCGATGAAGATGTCCCAGTACCGATCCTGGTCAAAGACGCCGGTGTCGGTAATTTGATACTCTTTGTCTTGCTTGGTCCTCTTGGTATTTTCCTTGACGAGGTCTTGATACGGAAATTTGGCCTGTGGGTACTTGTAGAGAAACTTCATGTAGGAATGCTGCGAGATATCAGCGTCACGGACTATGCATACGGGAGGAAGCAGCGCGGTCATACGGTCTGTCGAGGTGTGTTAGTAGATGTTGTGCCAGGACAGGAAAGCGGGGGATGGACGGACTGGAGTGTTGTCGAGATGAAAGTAAGCCTCCTTGACGCTCTCCCCATGGTTCCCCTCCGGGTTGGACAGGCCAAAGAGTCTCTCTTTTAGGATATCACTGAGGCGTATCAGGTATGAGTGTCAAGAGCGGGCGGGACGGAGACGGACTCTTTCTCGTTCCAGAAGGCGAAGGCAATGTTCTCGAAGCCGTGCGTGTCCGACACACCAGCAATGCCGTCCTCGCCCCATCGGAAGGCGCGCGAGCGGGCGTGGCTGTGTGGAAAGTCTGGACGCGGAGGTCAACCAAGATGATTCGAGGGGCGGACGAAGGCATTGGGAAGCATACGGCTCCAAGCATCTCCGTCGGAGCTGTAATCCTCTCGCACTGCGATGCGGTCAGCCGCGTCAAGTCGGCCATGGCAAGCTCCGAGTACCTGTGGCCCACTGCCGCTCAGCAACATACGGCCCCCATTTCTTCCAGTATTTGACGCGTTCTCGATCGTCCCTGAGGCGCTTCTCTTCCTCGGTGATGTAGTCGAAGCCTGTCATGGCGCCGAGGTCAGAGCGATTGGAGCAAGCCGGTGCTGACCCTGAGACCGGCAGATTGTAGCTACCGGATACGTTCGGGAAAGCGAGGCAACGGCTAAAGTGATGATGAGAGACAAAGACGTCGACGATTGAGCTTCAATCGCCAGAATTGAAGCCTCTTGGGAGAAGATGGAGGAGGGGAGGGAAGGGAAGAGGTAGGAGGTAGGAGGTAGGAGGTAGGAGATACGTAGGGAGGTAGGGAGGTAGGAGCTATCCGGAGCTGTTGGTTTGTTCCTGCCAACTTGGTAGTTGCCAACCGCGGGCCACTCTGCCTGTCCGCCGCTTGAGCTAGCCGAAGGTTATCAATCCGTATCTAGGCTGCATGTAGTGAAAGCCAAAAAGCAAAGTGTCTTGACACACAAAGACTGAAGTGGCCTAAAAAGTCTCAAGCGTTACGTCTCCGATCGCGGAGCATCCGGGCTTGGTCGGTCCGGGCGTTGGGGGCGATTCCGTCATTGGCTGCTGCAAGACGCAGAAATAGAGGATGAAGCAAGGTACCCGAAGAAGGTTCCATTAAGCGGGCAAGGGAGATGGATGGATGGCAGGCTGTTAAAGCGATGCTCAAGGTGTTAGTGTACCGGTAGGGTTGCAGTGCCGTGCTTATTCGAGTCTAACTAACATGGACCATGATGACTCTAGTCGCGCCGGGAGACTGCATACCGGTATCAAAGTGACAGCTAGGTTAGGTGGCATAGCCTTACCTTTGACTGCGAATATCCTGCTTCATGACAGCAGCCATAACCTGTCCCCTAACGCGGCAATGGGTATTCGAAGGAGCTAACCCCGAAGATGCCGACGGACAGCACTAGCAGCCAGCGCTTGGAAATACCCTCCCTGCTCCTGCTGCCTACTTACTAGATAGTTTAGAATGAGAAGAAAACCGAGAAGAAAACCCAGGGTCCGGTCGCAGTAGGTTCTAGACGTGTGTTCTTGCTTCAAGGCGTGGGCAAGAAAGACTTGCCGCGTGTCTCTACTTCTGCACCGTCCAAAGAACGTGCCGAAGCGACGACGACGTAAAGGTGCTGCGGGAAGACATTTGTCCAGCTTGCTGATCATCACAAGACTGCTTCTTCGAATCCGCTCGTCACGCTCATCAACTCGAAGCCTGCCTGTGAGGCTTGATATGATGATATGATCTCGTGAAACCGACGCTCCGACTAGTGGCGGAGAGGAGAAGCAGGGATCTATATCGCCCCAAGAATCTTGATCTGCTTGGCCAGACTAGGTAGAAAACGGACAAGGGGTGACGATGCACAGCCGACCGACGAACTATTGCCCGACATTAACGTCACCGAAGATTGGTCAGCTTCTAGACAAGCATCGTCAACAACTACTCGCTCGCGTCCCCCGTTGTGCCGAAAGCTGAGAGCCGGCCGTGCCAGCGCTGGGCCCCCCCCTTCTTCATGGCCCGTCCCCAGCGGGGACAAGGGCTGAAGCAACGTGACCAGTCATCCGATCCGAGTTTGCAAGGGTCAAGAGTGCAGCCCCCTTCGGCCCTTGGGGGTTTGTTTGTTTTTTCCTTTTCCCTTTCCCGCACCGGCCGCGAAAGATGCTCGATTCGGGCGACTATCCCGTCTTTGCACCTGAGCCGTCTCGCGGCGGAGCAGAGAGTCTCGTCCCTGCAGATGGGAGACGTATGTATTATGTATGTGTATGGATGTATTTATTATTGCAGAGCGCGATGCCGGGGGCGGCCAGACTGTGTGTGTCGTCGCCGTACATAACGAAGAGAGCGTCTCACCGGTTGACGGTTGTTGGAAAACCACCCCCTTTTTTTTTCATCCATCAACGACAGGACGCCGCCCCCCTCTCGTCGGAGCCATGGATATGCGGCACTTTTCCGCGAGCGTGCTTCCCTTCGCTGGACCCGAGTTCGACTACTCCTCGCTGCTGCAGCCCGACGATGGCGCCGTGCCGCTACCGACGCCGGCCGGCCCGGCCTCCGAGTCTCCCGATCGGCCCACGCCATCTAGTCCGGACGCCGTCGTCCGGCGTCAACCGGCGCAGCGGCAGAGGCTAGAGCGCCGAGGTCACACCAAGAGTCGTCGGGGCTGCTACAACTGCAAGAGGCGACGCATCAAGGTGCGGATTGGCCTCCGGGTTTTGTGTTTCCTCCCTGACTAGCTCTGGCCCAGTGTCAAGAGACGCGTCCTGCTTGCGGCCACTGCGTCAAGACAGGGCTCGAGTGCGAGTATCCCTCGCTGCCGCGCATCATCCATCAGGTGTGTGTGTTTTGAGAGTCCCCCCCCAAAAAGTAGGCGGTGCCCTGACCGCACCCTTCCTCGTCCAGCCTCAACATCAGATTCCACTCTTCAGTCTACAAGACATGCGTCTCTTTCAACATTTTCTCACTCAGTGTTATCCGGTTCATCCTCTCAAGCAGGACGAGATCTGGACTCATGAGATCCCCTGCATCGCGCACAACGTATTGCCCCCCCTTACTCACACGTATAACGTCTGGCTCACGCCGTGCAAAAGCACGACTTTCTGATGCACGCCGTTCTCGGCTTCGCCGCCTCGGAGCTCTCTCATACCGAAGAGAGCAGCGACCTGCTAACAGCTGCCATGAACCACCGCGTCAAGGCCATCCGGGCCATCAAGAAGCGCCTGACCGAGGGCTCCGGCGTCGATATGACCTATGAGGAGGCCAACGCGCTCGTGGCGACGTGCTTTGCCCTGACATTTCAGTCGGTCAGCCTGGACGATGGACTACCCGAGTACATGACGTTTATCCGCGGCATCCTCATCATCGGCATGCAAATGATGCTCAAGGGTATCACGCCCCTCTTCGACAGCCTGTTTGAAGACCGGCAGGACGAGCTGATGGCAGCGCCCATACTCGGCTTTCCGCTGATTCCCAGTGGCTGGGCGGATGCCGCTGCCGTGGCCATATCAGCTCTGCGGCCGCTGTGCGTCGATGCGGTCGAGGTGGCGTACCATCGGCAGCTCACTGCCATTGCACAGAAATTGCAGATCAGCTCCTTTGACGGTGGGTCGTCCGTCTGTATATCTTCCTTTTTATATCCATTCACGGCTGACGGGCCGCCAGCTTACCAGGCCAATGCCAGAGAATACGCCTGGTGGATGATGCTCCCCCACGCCACATTCCAGCAGCTCATCAATCTCAACCGGCAGACGACGATACTTCTTCACACACACTGGATTGCCCTTTCACAGATCATGGCCCTGATTACGGAGAGAGAGCACGAGGCCAGGGAAAGACGCACGCGGCGGGATCGCGGCATGGACCCGGGCTTCATCAGGTGGCTGAGGTATCTCAACACGCGAGTCGACTTGGAGCACCAGGCATATAATCAGTGGCCCGTCTGGGTGGACGAGCAGCTCAACAGAGACGTCACCTTGGTCGCCTTTCTCGGCAACCGAAGATAGTGGCTTCGATGACGGATGAGACGTTTTACTTATGACGGACACGATACCCCCCTCTGCGATTTCGATCCGATTCAAACCATGGTCATCCGACATGAACCGGCCTTGACCTTCCCCTCGTGTGGTCTCATGAATCGTGGACGGCAAAACGCCATGTGCAGCAGTTCATCTCTAGCCTCTCCCAGCCTCTCCCCTGAGAAGCCAAGTCATGACGATCCGGAGTTCGCCTTGAGGGAGAAAATCTGTTAGCCAAATTAGCCCCATTCGACCAGACGACGAATCCTTCTTTGGCGCAGACTCAGCTCGAGCTAGCGGCCGTCGAATGCGTCGCATCCCTCCGTCAGCTAAGCACATCATGATACACTGGTCGCTCGGGATGCTTCATGGAGGGAGGCTTTGCCGCCGCTAGCGGGACATTGACGGATGCTACACGCCCTGACAGCTAGGCTAGTCGCCTTCAACTTGGTCCCGGTTTCACCTCTGCTCTGCTGGCCATCTCTGCTATATACAAGAGGTTGCGGCTGTGTGTCGAGTCTGTAGCATAGCTTCATGAACATCTCTTGTCTTTATACGTCGTGAGAAATTCCATGTCGAGGCGTTCAGAGACGACTCGGACGACTTCATCTTTGACGGGCAGCCTAGGAGATTGCATCAGTCTCCTGTTGATATCAGCTACGGCTTCCAAAACGGACCACTCTCGCACACACGCACATCGCAGCCATGGCCACCCGGGTTGATCAGGTCGAGCATCCGACGACGTCTTGCTCGCATCGCTCCAGACCGTCGATTACCAGCCGGCCGTCTCTTCCTCCGGCCTATCGGCGTGAGCCCGAGGGCATGAATATCCCATCACATCCTCCCCCCAAGTATGAGTCCATATTTGGGCCAGCAGCGCACCCTACTCGCCCAGCGGCGGCAGCAGCGCATCCAACTCGCCCATCACACGCCGCCACCATCTTTCAGAGGACGCACGCCTTTCAGGTCGACACGACGGCCCGAGATCCGCCGCCGCCGCGGCTATCCGAGTTCGTCCCCTTTTGCAGCACCAAGGACCGCTTCGGATCCTGTCAACCGCTTCGGATGCGGCACGCAGGCGCTGTCGATGACCTCGAGGTGCGCGGCTGCGGCTGCCACGCGCGCATGCACACCGAACGCGGCGGTGCGCTGCAATGGCGGTATGCCGGACGCGCTGAGCGAAAGGTGGCCGGCGCCAGCGGTCTCCTCGTCCTCGACCTCATCACAACGGGCGTCGGCGCTGGCGAGGAGAGGCGCAGACCTGTCGCCTACTTGATGCGCAGCAGCCAGCTTCGATCAAACGGCACAGGCGCACCGGCTGCCGGAAACGACTGGCGTCTCCTCATCGATTTGCGAGGCTGGCTCGCCACGAAGAAGGAGGCTCAGCAGATGGAGGTGCTCATCACGGCGAGCTGCCTCGCCCTGCTGAAGAAGGAGGTCGATAGAAGGCGTAATCTGCAGATAACCGTCATGAAGGACGACGCAGCAAGCGGTCTTAGATAATGAGCATTTTGTCTGCCCGTCGTACAGATCGTCGTCGTGTGTTCTATGTTCTCCCGTGTCCATCACTTTTCATCGCTGCCAAGAGCTTGCAGTGGTGTCACGTGACCACCGGAAGCTTCATCTTCCCTCCCGCTCCTGCGAAAGGAGAAGGGCGACAAATCCCGCCCAGCGACCAGCATCGTCTCTTCACTTACCTCCTTGTCGTTCACAATCGATTCGCCGTCGCCAAAATGACCGCAGCATGGAGAGCCGCCGGTCTTACGTGAGTCCAAGACTCTTCCTTGGCGCTCAATCCCTCTGTGGGAGTCCTCAAATGCGCCGCTGACCAGCCGGCTGAGCAGATACAATCATTACCTGGCTGTCGCCGCCCGGACCGTCCGCCGCTGCCTCAAGGAAGACAAGAGAATCGCGGCTGAGCGTCACGGAGAGTCGGATCTGCGCTTCGCCAAGTGGCAGGTAGGTTTCGACGACGTCGTCTTGGAGCCGGGGCGCCGTCACTGAACCGGACTCTACAGAAAGGCGTGAGTGGCGAAGTCAAGGATCTTCAGCGCGCCAATGCTGCTGCCATGGCAGAGAATGCTTCCTAGACGAGCTCGATAGAGTGCCGGGAGATGCGGCCGAGCAGGATGCCGGGACAGACGAGGCGATGGTGCTATACATACATATATGCCGTTGTTGCTGCCACGCGGTTGAGGAGACAGGCTTTATGACGCCCAGATCAGATAGCCATTGAGCTGAACTGCATGATGGACGACTTTCTTATGCTGGGCAGGCAGACTGCGGTAGACTGGTAACCGTCAGCAGAGAGCATCGTGAAGGCGAGCACGGTTTTCTATGAAGATACCTAAAGAAGACCAGCGACGCGTCGACCGTCACAACCACCCGCCTACCTCTACTACTCGTAATCAAGGCATCTGAGGAGGTAGGTAGGTAGGTAGATAGCAAATGCTAGTAGTTGCAATGACAGCGGTGCTGTCATGGTCAAGCTCGCAGTGGTGAAAGTCTGTATCAACACTGTTAGGTAGGTAGGTAGTGCCTGCGGCTTCCAGCTTGCGCCACCCCCCCACACAAACGCATACTTGAACCTCCCGCCATACGTGACCCAGTCGATGGCGCTTCCTCAGCACCACGCACAGCTGCCAATGGCTGGCCATGGCGACGGGGACGCATCCGAAGGTGAGCAGAGCAGCCACCAGAAAACCAACCGTCGCCAGCCTCTTCTCACTCTTTGCACCGGAGCGCAGAAATCGCCAGGCTCTCGCTCGGACAGGCTCCCGATTCGCCGCCTCCGCCGCCTCCGCCCAACATGGAGAGCCCCGGCATCATGACGCTCGATATCACCAGCGACTTTGCCGATGCCGTCCGAGGTCAGTAGGTCGTCTGTTCCGACGCGTTTTTGCTAGCTGACGGACCCTTCCTCCGCGCAGCAGCCCTGGGTCCGGGCGAGCTGATCAAGGACGTGCACTTCACCCTCTTCGAGTCCGTCGCCGCTCTTGAGGTGCGCCCATCGTCTCTCTCTTCTCGGCCTCTTCCTCGCTGACGCGTCGTCAGATCATGGATCCCAAGATGGATAGCGGCTGTGTCCGAGCCGGTGACGAGTCCGACGCGTTATACGATGTTTCGACGCCGCTTCTCCCCGACGAGGTGCTTGGCATCATCGATCAGCTGCTCTGCCACGAGGTGCGTGAGCTTCGCTTGTTGCGCCCCTGCCTGAGCGCTCACCTTTTCGCAGATGTCCTGGCATCTGGGCTATCCCTTGTCACAGACGCTCTTCACCAGTGTCCACGTCGAGGCTCTCTTGATGCCGACTCCCGCCACCGTCCACGAGGCTTGCTTCGTCCGACATGCCGACGCGACGGCTAATCAGCAGCCTATGCTACGGGTCCTGAGGGCATATTGTCTCGGTATGCTCAAGGCGTGCGGCTATGTCAACGAGCGCATCAAGTCGGAGCACTACTACGAGGTAGGTCCAAGGCTGCTACTCTGGGGACGAGACGCTGACGATTCGTCTGATGACGCAGGAAGAGGACTTTGTTACCAATACGTACAATCGAACACTGCTCAGTAGCATCCCCACCGATATCATTCGCCGAGTACTGACCGAAGCCCAAGACCTGCTCGAGTCCCAGAGGAGCTCCATCGGACACTCCGTCGCCGACGCTCTCATCCTGCGCTTGACTCTACGACGCGTCTTCCTCACTGCCGCCGAAAGCCCGCAGCACATCAGGGATCCGGAACGGGCCCGAGAGCCATGGACGGAGGCTCTGTCGCTGCTCCCAACCATAGCCTCGACGCACTCTCTGGGGAAACCGGTTAACGAAGCCTTTAGTATCAAACTGCAGAGAAAGCTGGCCAGCACGATGCCTTCCCGGCCCATCGTCGAGCTTGGCTTCGACGAGGCATACCGCCACCTGTCACGTCTCTTCGAGGACGGCTGCGAGGTAATAGGCGCCCTCGAGTACACGAATTCGCGCTGCCTTCAGGTGATGATCTCTGCCCCGGTCTTATTGATTTTACCGCGCTGACGAGCATCAGACCTTTGTGTCCACCTTCCAAGCCAAGAAGCCCCAGCCCCTGGTCTACGTGAGGACCTTGCTGCAGACCTTTCTCTTCAATGACATGCAGATTCTCGGCTCCATGAGCATTCGCCAGCTTCTCGACGACGACCTGTCTATAATTTCCATGGCGGCAAGCCCTCTCCTGGATCGAGACAACGACGACATTGAAGCCTTGCATGACCCGCGCTTTGTCATGGCTCAGCAGATGGAGCTTTTCAGGCAACAAGCCGCGCAGCCCTTTCTAGACATCCTGCGGACGGCATGCCAAAATCGCTGCCGACAGCGGCGGACGCTCTGCCACCTCATTCGAGACTGGGAGAGCCTCCAGGTCGACGCCGAGTACATGGATCAGACGTTGCAGGACAAGACCGGGCAACGGCCTCTGCTGCAGCAGTCATCGACACGCGACGAGCCCATCGAGCTGTATCCGCTCGTGCTGTCATCCTGGGCTTACCTCTACAAGCTGCATCAGATGGAGCTCATCGTCCAGCTCGGCTTTGAGCTGCACATCTACCAAGCCGACGAGCTGGCCGGCATGTACTGGCACCTCAATTACCTGGCCCGCTTTCGACTCCAGCACGCGGAGCGCATCAAGTCATTCGTCGTCGATGACGTCGAGAAGGCACGGGCGCAGCCGAAGCCGGGCCGCGCGGTCGAAGACGGGCAGCAGCTGCAGAGGTCGCTGGCCCAGGCTCGACTGTCGCTGCTCGACGCGGCCGTGACGTGGGAGCTATCGGACGCGCTGTGCTGCCTGTACACGGCGCTGCACCGCCTGGGGCTCGTCAAGTCGCCGCCGAGGCCATACAGTACCGACGAGTTCCGGTTCGCGCTCCGGATGAAGCCGTTTGCCGCCATCGGCTTCCCGCCGCCGCCGACGTTTGACGAGTTTGTCGTCGGCACGACGCAGCCGGACACGACGACGGCGGAACTGCTTCAATACGGGGAGAGGGCGGCGGCCGGTGCGAAAAAGGGCTTCGAGACACTGAGCAAGCTGTCGGCCGAGGAGTCCTTCTCCGTCGGCTCGCACGATCGGTGGGTTGCGACGGCCAAGGGAGCGCTCAAGTCGAGCATCGCCACCGGCGTTGCCATCTCGAGCGTGCAGAAGGCCATGACTGCCAAGCAGGCGGCGGGCAGCAACGACTTGGGCATCAGGGCGGAGGTGCCTGGCCCAGACGAGGCGTACCATAATTGGTGGATCGTCCCCACGATGTTACCGGTTGTATGATGCCTATCGAGATGGCTCGGGGTCATCAGAAAAGGGGAGGGCACTGAGATTGGTGTATCTGGATGGCAACCCCTTTGTTTTTGGCAACGATGTCTAGTGAAATAGTCGGGCTAGTAGTTGTACGTAGTAGTAGGTGTGTGCTGCAAGTTGTTCGCGGAAGACGACTCGACCCTCTTACCATGAACAACAGCAGGCAACAGATTGGATCTTGAAGACAGTATATTTGCTCCGTCCACTCATCCCATGTGACAAGGGCTTCTCTCTGCTGATGACAGTATTTGTTTCGCGTTCCTCCTGTTCTTGTGACAAGCCTCTTTTGATGATCGACGATAATCCTCCTTGCTGTCCTCTCTTACTGGGTCTGCGTCCTTTGGTTTTGGTGGGCTGAGAGATATTCAAGGCGCCACTTCCTCACGAGGCCTGGTTCGTACCGCCCCGACAGTAACCTCTAGGCGGCGAGGCGCTTCCGGGCGGCCGTTGAGCGAAGCCTGACAGTCTGCTCGTAGAGGACATCCTTGAATGCGAAGAGAAAAGCAGCGGTTAGAACGCTTTGAGTGACCTTGGGACCGATACCTGGAGCAGTTCTTAGTCAAGACTTTGAAGGCATGGCGGAGGCGACCTCACCTTTGTATAAACGGCCATAGCCCTCGTCCCTGATGACACGGCGCAGAGCCTGCGACATGCTTTCCTTTTTACTATTGCTGTGACCGGCGACGTGCATCTGGCTTTTTACGGTAATGTACGGGTATGTGACGGAGGTGGCGAGCAGCTTGCCAAATGCGCCGAGGAGGAAGGCAACGGTCGGCGTGACGACCTTTTGCCGCTTCTCGACAGCGTTCTTCATCTGCTCGAAAAATGTGTATTGTAGAATCGGGTTGATGACGAGGACGAGAGCGGGGATGACGCCGGCGAAGAGGGCTTGAGGACCCTCGTTGCGGAGCAGCGACATGAGGGTGCCGAGAGTCGAAGGTGAAGAAGACTTGGCGTGGGAACGGCGACCGGCGGTCTCGACGTCGGTGTCTGCATCGGCGGCGCTCTGGCGCCGAGTAGTGATTCTCGTGTTGACGACCCAGATGGGATTGGTGATGATGACGGTAGCAGAACCAGCAATGGCGCCAGCGATCATGGACTCAATCGTCGAAAGCTTCTTGCCCGCACGACCAGCCGAACGAGCAGCACGCTCGAAGAAGCCCCTAGTCCACTCATACCAATAGTAGTAGACGAAGTTGGTAACGCTGATACCGAAAAGAGCCGAGTTGACGCCGGCATAAAGGCCAGCGACGCCCTCGCGAGCGACGATGCGACGGACGGCAGCGACGAATCCCGTCTCCGCTTTGGTCGACTCGACCTGGGCTCGGGTCGAGAGGGTGATGAGCGGATAGCTAAGATAAGAGTTCAGTCATGCGTGGACTCGGGTCATCAGCGTCGCAGTCTGGCGCACGTCAATATCATGGATAGGATGCCGCCGCCGGCGCCGGCAAGGGCGTGGGCGACGTTGTCGTTTTGCGGCACGGACGGCGAGGCCATGACGATGACGATGACGGATCGACAGTGGAGAGGGAGAGAGAGGAGCGGCAAGAAGGTGGTGCGAGCCTCTCATAGAGTCATGGCAGCCCACAAGGCAGGAGGGGAAAAAAAAGGCCCGAGGTTCGTCAAGTTGCGCCGCGGATGAAGTCGTCATGTTGGAGGAGAGGAGCCAGCATGTGACACAGCTTGTTTGTGGTGCTCCAATTGGTGCTGACCAATCAGACGCCGGGTCATACTGCCGAGACAAGCCGTTTAACTAGGTACAAGGCAGGAACGATCACGACCCACCTACCCTAAAGCTGACGGATGGACAAGCCAGCCCCGCACCGGCCCGCAGGCGCTAGGCCTAAGAAGGACACGAGTAAACAAAACGGACGTTTGGAAGCCGGATCATCCTGCATCTGCATCGTCTACATCGACACACCAAACGACGGCCTTAGAGATATACAACAAGAGAAAGAGACGCATTCCAGAAGAGGCCCCCTTCCCTATTTAAATGCCATTGGGCGAATCGAAGCAGCCTTTCCGCCTACGCTGGCACGCCATCGCGAACCCGGCGACGTCCAGCGTCGACATCATGTCATCGCCCGATCCGCTCAACGAGACCGCGGACGCGCCTCCGTCTTCGCCGCCGCGGAGAGTGACGCGAAGTCAGCGTTCGCTGCGGCAGGCTTCTTTGGGAGCTGCTTCGCCGCGTAAGCAGCGGTTTGAGCTTGAGGTTGGCGATGTGCGCTCGCCGCAGAGGCTTTGGGTTACGGTCGAGACGGGGGAGCATCATGATGACCATGTTCGTCCGCAGGAGGCGGCGGGGCTGGGACGCGGTACCCGCAGGAAGCTCTTTCAGTCGGAGACGCCGCCAAAGCCCACTCCGACGCCGGCTGCTGGTCGGCGTCGGAAGATGGCCGCCACCACCACCAGCACCAAGACAACTACCACTATCGTCCCGCTGCGCGACTCGGCCGAGGAGCCCGCCAAGACGCCTAGGCCGAGGGGCCGTCCGCGAAAGGTCAATGGGACGCCCATGCCCGCCACGGCGAAGAAGAGGAGAGCTGCCACGCCGGCCGACTCTGGCACGCCGCGTCGTCGTCGGCTTGCGGTGGAGAAGGAGGAGGAAGGGGAACAGCCGCCGACGTCGCAAAAGCGAAGGGGACGACCGCCGGGACCAAGTCGACCCAAGGCCGATGCAGGGGCTACGCCGCGGGCAAGAGCGACGAGACGAAACCAGCCGCAGGCGACCGACGTCGGAGCCGTGGCATCCGATCGGTCGATGCCGCCTGATGATAAGCTTGCGGCCGATGAGCCGCCGGCCAACGACGTTCAGGACTCAGATATCTGGATGGCCACGCTGTCGGACGAGGGGGCACCGTTGGCATTCGTCCAGACGCGGATACCGTCTCCGTCTCCTCACCGCCGTGATACCGACGCAGCGAGCACTCACGACAATGACCAGGCACGCGGCGAGGGGTCATACGACGTGAGCGGTGCTGACACTCATAAAGTGCCATCAGCTAGTGACACGGTCTTGTCATCGGACGATATGGCGCCGCAGCCGGACGATACGGTGGCGCAGGGAGAGGATTTCAGCATCATCTTTATGGATTCCATTCCCTCGATGCAGGGCCTGTTGGGCAACTCCTTGCAGGCAACGGCGCCGGAGCAGCTGGGCGAGGAAACGAGCCTCATCATCAACAACACGCTCAAGGCCTTTAGGCAGGGAGGCGGCGCCAAGGATGTCGAACTGAAGGATTCGGAGACTGCGAGACAGGCGCAAACTGAGCCGCAGCAGCAGCAGCAGCAGACGACACGGGATAAAACCTCGCCACGGAAGGATATGGCAGCTCCTCCGAAGCGGCGAAGAGGAATGGACTTTGCGGCCGAGGACGACGGGGAGAAGCAGCGAAGGGCCAGTTCTGAAGGGCCATCTTCCTCCAGTGACAAGGCACCTGGGACGTACGAGGACTCCTTTTCCGAGATGCCGCAGCGCTTGCTTGCAGTGCAGACGGCGGCGCAGCTTAGCGAGCCGATGGCTCATGAAAGCGAAAAGCACGATGATGGCTCCAACGAGACGGCCCCTGCTGAAGGGGGATCCGGCGCCAGCACGACATCCCGATCTGAGGCAGGTCGCCTACCAACGCCGGATGACACGCCTCCACAGGCTGAAGAACAACAGGAATGGTCATTAAGCGGCGAAGAAGCTTCCCCCTTGTTCCTGCCGAGGATAACAGAGCCCATAGCGGCGACACAAGCAACGACGACGACGCCACCCCGTCTGCCCTCGGCCTTGCCGCCGCACGAGCCGTCGTGGCTGGCAATGACACAGCGACCAGGCGTCTCGGCCATCGTGCGGGCCGTCAGGGCGCTGCAGAGCATCACGTCGTCGGAGCCGCCGTCGCCCGAGGCAAGGGACAGGCAGCTGGGCAGTCCGTTTCGCGGCAGCCGGGATGGATCGTCGAGGGGTGGGAGGGCGACGTCGCCGAGCGGCGAGAGGCCCGGCGACGGCTTGCTGCCGGTCCGGAACTCCCCCGTGGGCGACCAAGGGGTCGACAATGGCGGGATGAAGCAACCGGGAGGGGACGCAGACGACGATGACGAGACGGACATCTGGGAGTTCGAGGCGCGGCGGGAAACGACGCCGCGTGTTACCCGGCAGCAGCCCTTTGGGAGACGGGGGCCGGCATCACGGCACCGGCGCGTGCCGAGCCCGGAGGATAGGGCCGAGACCGGCTCCGCTCCGCCGCCCGGAGAGCAAAAGAAAGCCGGAGCCGAGACGGACGAGTATTCGCTGCTGATACAGCGGGAGGAGGAGGAGGGTGAGAAGGAAAAGGAGAAGACAGCCGGACAAGGACCGCGGCCCCCAAAGCATCACCACCTATCGTCCTTTTTCTCCTCGCCGGCTGCGCTCCCGGCCGACATGGCGGGCCCGATGAAGCCGACAGTACCGGCCACGGAGGCGTCGCCGGGCATGAAGAAGACGACGGGACCGACGACGACGACGACGACGACGGGACCGACGACGACGACGACGACGACGACGACCAACGTCATGCCCACCAGCTCCATGTTTCCGTCGCTGGCACCGACGACGACGGCGACGACGGCGACGCCCCAGCGGACGCTGCTCTCTCGCGCAGACATTCATCGCTGGCAGCAGCAGACGTGGGTCGACAGGCCGCGTGGATTCCTGCGTCCGCTTCCGCCCAAGGATGCGTCGCCGACGAAGTCGAGTCTGAGGTCGCCGCTGAAGCCGCGGACGCCGGGGAGGGTGGTTGAGTTTACGAGTAGTGTGCTTTCGCAGCGGGAGAGGGAGAGGGACGACGAGGATGATGGTGATGATGATGATGATGATGATGATGATGATGACGACGAAGATGATGATGACGACGACGACGACGACGACGACGACGACGACGACAATGTCAATGTCCATGTCCGAAGCAACCCCGTCCATGTCAACAACAACATCAACAACAACATCAACAACATCAACAACAACATCAACAACAACATCAACAACATCAACAACAACATCAACAACAACAACGACGACGACGACGAACACGACATCTCCATGACGGACGCGCCCCCCTTCCCATCCAGCAGCAAAGACGGCCCCCTGTCCCTCACAGTCTGGACGCGGCAACACTGGCTCCACCTCGACTCGCTCCTCCAACGACGGCGCCGAGGCGACGACCCCTGGACGACGACGACGACGACGACGACGACGACGACGACGACGACGACGACGCCGCACCACCCCCGCTCGGCCGACCACCTCCTGGGAAAGACGGTCCAGAGCCAGGGCGAATCGATCCGTCTCGAGCGCTGGCATCTCGATTGCGTCGACGCCTTTCGAGCCGAGATCGCCCCCTGGCATCCCGATGTCCTCGCCAAGAGGCTCTTTGCCCTCATCGTCGGCGAGCATCTTAGGCGTAGGCGTAGGCGTCGTGGGGGAGGAGGGGTGGCGAGGGTGACGACGTCGAGGGCCATGTTCCATTGATGGTTCTCTTTCTGTTCGTCATGGGCATGACTTATGGGTTGTTTTTTTTTGTATATTATTCTGCTTGGTTACTCCGTCTCGTCGTCGTCGTCGTCTTTGATACCGGACAGGACAGGGAGCAACTTCCGGGGCCCCGGCGTTTGGACAACGTACCACATCACTCACTCACCATCATTCTTCTCGAGCACCATCGTTATTGTTAGTTTTGCTACTATACAGTGGATAAGGCGTCCGTCTTCTGTTCGACAGCATATGCCATAAAAGGGGGAGACGAACCAAACCAAACCAAACCAAAAAAAAAAAAGGGGGGGGGGGGAAAGGGAGGGCCTGGCTCTGTCCATCTACGCTTTCCTTTCCTCCCTTCACTCCAGCAGCGAAGCCTGATTCGTATACAGCACGTCGACGACGTTGCTCAGCTTCTCAATCGTCGCCAGGGCCGCATCGTACGACTCATCCCTCTGCGTCTCGTCAAAGATGATGAGGCAGCCGGCGCCCTGGTCGAGGACGCCGATGATGACCTTGTCGAGAATCATCTGCGACAGCTTGCGCTCCACCTGCTGGGTATCGAGGCCGACCATCTTGGCGATGTGGTCCATCTCGACGCGGGAAAAGGGCTCGATGACCTTGATGAGGTTCTGCTCCAGCATGGCGTCGTACAGTCGTCGGAGGTGGTTGCGGATGAAGGCGTCGCTGCCCAGCTCGTAGCGGTACGACGACAGCGCGCGCTCGTACTCCTCGAGCGAGCGGTTCGAGTGAGCGCGCGCAATGGCCTTCATGGCCTCCAGGTTCTTGCCCGCGTACTTGACGGCCTGCTTCGACGCCATGAGCTGGTTGACGTCGTCGACGAGGTTGAGCATGATTTTGCAGAGCAGCATGTACTGCAGCGCCGCCTGCGCCTTGCCACCCGAGTCGAGGCTATTGTAGCCGTCGAGGGCCTCGATAAAGTAGGAATAGGCCGTGTTGAAGTCCTTGTCCTCGGCGTGCAGCATGCCGCTCTGCATGTCCAGGTTAGCCTGCAGCAGGGGCGGCGTGTAGACGCTGGCGGCGCTGGTCCGGGCCGTCGTCAGGGCGGCGCGCGCCTTGGGGATGTTTCCGAGCGCGTGATAGACGCGAGACTCGAGGAGCTGCACCTCGACCAGCCGGAGCTTGTCGTCGAGCCGCTTCAGCTCGCGCAGCAGGCCGTTGATGAGCGTGAGGGCATCGTAGTACGACTGCTTGACCATGTAGAGCGCCACGAGTCGGACCTCGAGGTCTTGCCGCTGAAAGGCGCGCCGCTCGGCCGTGGCCCACGCGATGCAGTCCTTTGTGATGTAGGCTTCCGTGTCGGTGCTGTTGGGCACGTCCTTGAAGAGATCGAGCAATTGTCGGACTGGCCGCCCACCCGACACGTTAATTCAAGAACAGAGCTTTGAGGGATACTTTCAAATGACTGACCGAGCTTGGACGACTTGGCCTTGGCAAAGGAAGAGAAGACGGTACGGCTCTCGCGCACGAGATCGACCAGCTCCTGCGTCTTCCTGTCGACGGGGTTGTCAGCACACACACACACACACACACACGTATAACCACACACTCTCCCCCTTCCCTTCCCACGGGGGGGGACTTCTGTGCCATTTCAAACGGACCTCTCATCCCGATACAGCTCGCCCAGGCTGATGAGGGCCGCCTCATATTCGCGCGTGGCAGAGTCGGATGTGGCCTGCGGCGCCTTGGCTGTCATTTCCCGGAAGATGGCCTCAGCCTTTCGAGGATTCGTCTTGGCCAGCTTTTGGGCCTCTTGAAGCCGGCTCGAGTCGCCGGCCGCCATCTTGGCTTCAGAGAAGAAGGATGAGTTGACCTTCGTTTTGATGTTGTCGTCGGCTGACGAAGCTGCCGGGAACTGTCCCTGCCTAGCCTCGCTAGAGCACTACCTATTGTGGCTTGCTGCCCGGCCCGTTATTTCTTCCGCCGCCACAATTCGGCCCTAAAATTTTAGAGCCTCGCCGACATGGGCATGGTAGTTGTTATATTGATCGTGTGCGACGAAGTAGAAAGAAACCTCGAATTTTCCCCCCAGAAGCCGGTTCTCCTCTTCGTACTCGACTGTCGTCTGCGATGCTGCGTCAGACCCTCTCAGTCTCCTTCCGGGCTCTGCGCTCTACGCCTCTGCGGCCAGCCTCCGAGTCCTTGTTGCGACAACCATCTCCGTTACCTTTCCTCGCGAGGCCTGTCCAGCCCTCTGTCCAGCCCTCTGTCCTCGCCGTCTCTCGATGGTATAGCGAAGCCAAGGAGACATCCGAAAAGGAAGCTTCGGTAAACGAGCAAACCTCCGCCGAGCAAACTCCTGCCAGTCGAGAAACGCCGTCTCCGCGCCAGGGCGAAGAGGCCGGCGCAGAGGGAAGCCCAGCCGCCGCAGACAATGGTCTCTCCGAGCTGAAACAGGCGCTGGAGGTCAAAGAGAATGAGGCCAGAGAGTGGAAGGTTCGCATCGGGCTCGGATACCCTTCCCATCTCAGCCAAGCATCTGACCTTTAACCCCCGGTATCATAGGACAAATGCCTCCGATCCGTCGCCGACTTCCGCAACCTCCAAGAGCGAACCAAGCGCGAGGTCAAGACAGCCCGCGACTTTGCCATCAGCAAACTCGTCAAAGACGTCGTCGATAACGTCGACACGCTCGACCTCGCCCTGAAAATGTTCCCGCAAGAGAAGCTCAACGCGGCCGACAAATCAGAAGAACTCAAAGACCTCACCAACCTCTACCAAGGTCTCCACTTGACGCACGCCAACCTCATGCAGACGCTCGTCAAGCACGGCGTCGAGCAGGTCAACCCCGAAGGCCAAAAGTTCGACCCCAACGAGCACGAGGCCGTCTTCATGACGCCCATGCCCGACAAGGAGAGCAATACCGTCTGCCACGTTCAGCAAAAGGGCTACAAGCTTAATGGTCGTGTCCTGCGCGCCGCAAAGGTCGGCGTTGTCAGCAGTAGTACAGAGGCTTCTTGATCGAAAAAAATTCGTGGGAAGACGGCTTTCGGCGACAGGCGTGTACTATTACTACCCTCCCTATCTATACCTCGACGTCCGGCGTTGGTCAGGTCTACTGCTCCGCTCATGATTTGATTTCTTCTTCTCTTACGCTCCATGGCTGGCGCAACTAAAAAAGTTGTTGGACAAGATCTGGCGGCATCGTCCTGTACATATAGAAGAAGACTCTTTACCCCAAGTTCAGTCCGGAAATACCCAGGTCACAGTGTAAGATGGGCAGTGTGTGTAGTTGCGTCTGGGGTTAGCTAGCTGCCTCTTCGTCTCCGGCTCGACGGATTGTAGGTATGGTTCCCAGTTGAACATGACATGGAGAATTCTACACAGGCTTGATGAGCAGCCAGTCAGTCTGGCACAAGTCATGATGCATCAAAACACCTACCCGTGTACCATGTCTCTACCAAGCTGCCTGTCGACCCACCCTCATCAGACATGCTTCAAATCAAGTACACCCAACGCAACAGCCCCTAGCCTCGCCAGTAAAAAACACACCATCATCACTCCCAATGCATCATTTCTTTGCCTTCTTCGCCTTGCCCCGTCCCTGAGGCTTCTCGTCGTCGACAGCCGCTTTCCCCGCCTTCTTCCCTCCCTTCTTGGCCTTGGGCTGCTTGATCAGCTTGTCCTTGGCGAGGTCAACCTCGTCTTCTTCGGGATCCGCCGCCTCGACCACCTCGGCATCGTCTTCCTCCTCGATCGCCTCCTCCAGATCGGGCGCCTCCTTCGTCTGCACCTTGGGCGCCACCACGTTGGAGGCTTTCATGAAGGGGATAGGATGAGACATCGAGTTGTATCTGCGGAAGCGGTCAGCCTTCGGCGACGAATACCTGGCACGAGCGAATACGTACGCTCTGGTAAAGGCAGCCTTGGTCTTGGATTCGATGTTGACATTCTCCTCCGCCATAAAGTCGACACCGAGCTCCTTGATGGCGTCAAAGTCCTCGCGGGTCAGGAAGTAGCTGTCCATCAGCTCCATGATGTCGCGGACCGCATCTGTGCCCTCGGTCTGCAGTCGGTGGACGAGTCGGTTCCAGAGAAGCGGCATGTACTGTTGGCGGATCTCGTTGTGATCGCCCGACGACTTGAGCCGCATGTGAGAGTGGATTTCCCGAACGTATCGGCCCAGCTTGCCCGTCTTGCTGTAGTTGCCGAGCCAGCTGGTGAAGTTGGACCCGAGGAGCTGGCCGGCAATGAGGCTGGCCGGGCGAACTGTGCTGAAAACGGCATGCGTCGGCATGAGGCTCCAGTGCTGTTGTGATCCGTGGATCATGCGGTCCACCAAGTCGCCGTCGCTGATGCTCTCGGCCGCCCGATCAAACAGTTCGAGAGCCTTCAGCTTCAGCTCGGGTGGCGTGTAACCTTTGCCACTCAGCGCCATGGGCTTCGTTCGCAGATAGTTTTCCTGTATCATGAGGAAGCTAAACTCGTGATCGTTAAAGTACAGCTCGATCTTGTCGTTGAGCGTAGCCTTGCTCGTCGGCAGAAACAGGCCGCCCGCGAGCATCTTCTGGCAAATGTCCCATGGCTTGAGGACGACGTGCTTCTCCCAGGCCTTGGTCATGGCCTTTCCCTGGTCGAAGCTCATGCTCGTCTGGTCGAGCTTTGCCGTCGCAATCATGTTGATGATTTGCCTGATATCCTTGTTGCTGCCCTCGATGAGCGCATCCACCACGGGAGGCGGCAACTTCAGCCCCTCTCTGTGGCATATCGTCATCACTCGGGACCTGACCTGTTCTATCGTTGGACGGTTGAACTTGATGTCATAGGCGGCGTGGTCAAAGGGCTTCATCTTGGGCAGCCTTCGCTCGTTGCAGATGAGTATCAGGGGCACCTCGGTCTTCTTGCAAAACTTGGCCAGGGCCCCGACACCGCCACGATCGCCCGCCGACATGCCGTCCACCTCGTCCATGATGAGCACGAGCTTCTTCTTGGAGCCGTTCACAGCCTTTCCGTCGCCGGCAAAGTAGCCCAGCAGCGAAGTGTTGCTCATCACAACGCTCACCCCTGCCTCGACAAGCCTCTTGCTGCGCGTGTCGCTGGCGTTGCTCTCCAAGACGTCGTAGCCCGCCAACTTGGCAGCCAAATGGGCAGCCGTCGTCTTGCCGATGCCGGGCGGGCCCGAGATGATTATGGCTCGTTCGCCCATGAGCCCGTCGGCCCCACGCCGCTGAAAGTCATATTTCTTGGCCTTGGGCCAGTTTCGAAGCCATGATTGTATCTTGTCGACCTGCGCCTTGTTGCCGCAAATGTGGCTCATTTGTGTAGGAGCGTATTTCGACGTCAGCAGCAGGGCGGGCGTTCGCACGGGCTGCGGCGGTACGCCTCGCGAGGCGGCTGCCTTCCGTGCCGCCTTTGCCTCCTCGGCCTTGTTTGCCTTTTCTTCCGCTTCCAATTCGGCGATCTGCCTCTTGACCTTGTCATCTTCCGCCTTTTTCTTCTCCTGTGCTTTCTGTGCGCCCTTGCCGGAACCCCCATGGGCAGGCAGCTTGCGAATGAGGTCAAAAAGGCCATTCTCGTCGATAGTCTTGATTCCATTGCTCCTGATCTTGGCCAGCTTCGAGGGGCCAGCGTCCTCGCCGAGAACGACGAAGCTCGTTTTACTGCTGGGCTGGCCCGTGACCTTGCCACCGTATCGCTTCACAAGCTCCTGCGCCTCCTCTCGAGCAATGGTCTGCAAGACGCCGGTGAAGACAAATGATAGACCGGACAGACAAAAGTCCTGACCTTGTGGTAGCTCTGCCGCTAGCTGTGGCTGTATCGAGGCGTTGCCTCCACCCGCGGCAGCCCGTCTCCAGTCGTACTTCGCGTCTGGATCCTTTGGCGGAGGAGTAGGCGGCCGGACAGTCGCAACGCTGTCGAGGATATCTTGAATGGCAGGGTCCTCTGGCTCGTCTGCCTTCTTCGCTCTTGGTTTTGGCGCCGCCTTTTTCTTCCGCGGATAATCTTCTTCGTCGTCGTCCGACTCCGGTGCTGGCGACTTTCGCTTCTTGCTCGATGCAGCAGTCGACTTTGACAAGGCAGGGCGTCCTCGGGTCGTAGCTCGCTTCGGTTTCGGTCTCTCATCCTCGGACTCTTCGTCGGCGCACTCCATAGACTTGCGCTTATTCCGTTCTTTGGGCTTGACTGTGACTATCTCTTCTAGATCTTCGTCCGCATCATCCGCAAACGCATCATCATCATCATCTGGGCCTTTGTGCTGCTTCGCTTTCTTCTTATGTGAAGCGACATCGGGTGCTGCAGCAACCGGAGTCGATGTCGATTTCTTGTTTCTCGGAGACGAACGCACCGGAGCTTCATCTGTCATCTGAGGCTTTGCGCCGGCTTTCTTTGGCGTCGTCGGCTTGGATTTACCGCTTGCCTTGGTGGAGGCGAAATATTCTTCAGTGGAAATAGCTTGCCCCTTTGGCTCCAAGTCTCTGTCCCAAGATCAATCAAGAGTCGCAGCTTGTGAGTTCGGATGATACGCACCTCTTTTGCCTTGAAGCCGCTTTCGAAGCTGGCTTTGGTTGCCTGATCGAGGGCCGCATCAGCAACTATCGGGCTCGGGCGATAGGGAGACAGACTCGACTCTCTCCTCGTCATCTTCGCTATCCTCGACAACTTTTCGACCTCCTGTATCGAGATTAGGAGAATCGCGGGACAATGGATTCAGTAGCACGTACTGGACCGCTTGGACTTGGGCGGCTCTTCGCTCTTGACCGGAGCACGACCGGAAGTACGTCCGGGTGCAAAGAAAGACCGAATATCCGGCATCTTTTCCGTAATAGCGAAACCTTCCCTGCAAAGAGGATTGTCGAACTCGGATGGAAAATCTGCCCGCAATTAAGAAGGGCGTGGCCAAGCTCCGAAGCTGCCCGAATGGCGCACTGTCCACTTTACTGACGCGAACCGGACGCGGAAGCGTGACTAAGTAGGACTAGAAGTTGTGCCAATAGTATTTATGCCAGTGGTGAATTCCAACTAGCTGCCTGAAAATCGAGGCAGAAGCTCGTGGCAGACTTCCAAGGCTGATTTCCCGGAGCCGGGCCAGCCTCATCGACCGGCATTCGATGCACAATGCGGCCTACCAGCAATGTGTCATTGACTCGAGCACTTCAAGGGTTGAGGATCTCTCTCCCGGCGCTATTCCAAAATCGCCAATTGCCGATAGCAATATCCTCGAAAGCGCTCGGCATCGGGCAACGATTAAAGAATGCGCGGCAGTTCTCGACCACGCGGGCCGTCCTCGGCACCTGGCTGGAGCCTAAGAAGGATCGCAACAAGAAGATGGCCAAAGGCAGGCCACGAGTGAGAACTGGAGGCTCGACAAAAGGAACGACGGTGGTCTGGGGAGACTGGGGCCTGAGACTGGTGGACCACCACCGAAGAATCAGCGCAAAGCTCTTGAAGACGGCCGCAGACACGATCAATACCCGGCTTCGAGGAGAGAGGTTTCGGCTCTATAAGCGGAAATGTGCCAACGTGGGCGTCTTTACCAGCGGCAACGAGGTGAAGATTCACGTTGACAGCATCTCAGGGACGCCGGCAGCTAATGAATCGGCAGGTACGAATGGGCAAGGGAAAAGGTTCTTTCGATCACTGGGCGACGAGGATGTCTGTGAACCAAATCCTATTCGAACTCAAGGGTCGTGTCCATGAGCAAGTCGTGAGAGACGCATTTCGTCTGGCCGGAAACAAATTACCCGGTCAGTGTGCCCCGGACCAGACAGCGCGCCGCACTTTGACTGATCAGCTGCAGGCCAGTGGGAGTTTGTGAAGAAGGGAGAGCCCCCGGTGGTGGGCCTCGTGAAGCTAGATGGCATCACGCTGGAGGATCTGAGGAGACCGCGGAGGGCTACTGCGCCTGCGGCAGCAGCACCAGAGCCGTCCGCTCCATCTCCCGTCACTGAGGAAGCGACGGTTTCCACAACAGCTGGCTCACCATGATGCGACCTAGGGGTGAGCGTGATATGCGGCGGGGCTGCCAAGTAAACAGCCTGTGGTCAAGCGTTGCTGGCGTAGACTACCGAAGTCCCGTTGACAGAGCCCTTACTGACCTATCTATGGCTAGTCAATTGCACCACAATGTCCTTCACCCAATGCCAAGTGCGTCGCAGCTTAACCGGGCTGTATGTAGTTTGAGCGTCCCCACGTGGATCCGGGAGAGGTGTTAGGCGACAGGAGTGCGTGCCTTTCGGGATAGGGTTCTTCCGGTGCCCCGCGAACACCATAGCACTCAACGCGCCGACGCGTCTCGCCCAAGGTAGAAATGAGCTCTCTTCCAATTCGCTCAACTTTCAAGGCCACCGCCTGGTTCGCCCCATCATGGCGCTCATCGTCGACAAGCACCGTCCGCGGACCATAGAAGCCTTGACTTACCACCACGAACTATCGGAGCGGCTGCAATCGCTCGTAGGGCGCGTCTCGAAGCTCACACTAGGCCACCGGCTGACATTACACAGGCGCAAAGCGGCGACTTTCCCCATCTCCTGGTATACGGCCCTTCGGGCGCGGGAAAGAAGACGAGGGTGGTGGCAACGCTCAAGGAGCTGTACGGCCCCGGCGTGGAGAAGATCAAGATTGATGCGCGGGTTTTCCAGACGACGAGTAACCGCAAACTCGAGTTCAACATTGTCGCGTCCATCTACCATCTCGAAATCACGCCGTCAGACGTGGGCAACTATGACCGGGTGGTTGTGCAAGACTTGCTCAAAGAGGTGGCTCAGACGCAGCAAGTCGATCAATCTGCCAAGCAACGGTTCAAGGTGGTGGTGATCAACGAGGCGGATCATCTTACGCGAGACGCACAGGCCGCATTGCGTCGAACCATGGAAAAATACTCGCCCAACCTGCGCTTGATCCTCCTGGCTAATTCGACGTCCAACATTATCGCGCCCATCCGGTCGAGGACGCTGCTTGTCAGGGTTGCGGCACCCACCCACCAAGAGATATGCGACGTGCTGGCGCAGTCGGCGGCAAAGGAGAACTGGCCGGTCGTGGACGGGCTGCACATGAAAATCGCGGTGCAGAGCGGTAGAAATCTCCGGAGAGCGCTCCTGATGTACGAGGCCGTACACGCGCAAAAGTTGGTGACCCCCCCCCCCCCCTCCACCCCTACCCCGGCAAATCGGCCTCTCTACTGACGACATGGTAACAGTGATCAGGTCACGGAGAGCACGTCTATCCCACCCGCGGACTGGGAGGCGCTGATAGGGCAAATCGCCAACGACATGATGAAAGAGCACACACCGGCTCAGATCCTGCACGTGCGGCCGAAACTCTACGACCTGTTGACGCACTGCATTCCGCCGACGACGATCCTGAAGACGCTGACATTTAAGCTTCTGGGCATGATCGAAGAAGGGTTGAAGGGCGAGGTCATCAGGTGGTCTGCGTTTTACGAACACAGAATCAAGACGGGGACCAAGGTGATTTTTCACCTGGAGGCGTTTGTGGCCAAGTTTATGCGGGTCTTGGAGATGTATCTGATGAGCATGGAGATGTAAGCGGCGGATGGTGCTACAACGACGGAAGCGACCCGGAGGGGCGTCTGTGTGTGTCTCTCTCTCTCTGTGCCGGCTGATGCGTAATGAATCACTTTTTGTTGAGGTTTCAAACTGCATGTCTCGTCACACTATATGTTTTCAGCAGAGCTGTGAAGCTTGCCAAGATCCATTGAGCGGCCATGCACAGAGAGATGTTTGTATCGCGAGGCTGATAGAGTCAGGCGGCGGATATGGTGGTGGGGGCCAGGTGGCAAATTCGATGACAGGCGGCTCTCGGTTGCGCACGGACGGACGGAGCAGCAACCTTTTTCTTTCCCTTTCCCCTTTCGACGCTGAGCTATTACGTACATCAATCAGAGCCCCCCATCATGGGCGCGGCTAGCCAAGACTGGTAAGCCTCGGGATGTTGCATGTCATTAGCAGGAAGCTGACGAGGATTCCCAGCGGAGCGGCTCGCTTGCTTTATATGTAGGTAGGTGAGAAGGTAGGTATGTATTGCATCCTCTTTGTGTTGCGGGGTCGTTATCGTCCTGGCCGGATATTGCTGAGAGGGTGGCACACCGAGACCCGGTGAAGAAATATGTTGCGGTGGTCAAGACAGGATCCTGTCTGATAGGCAGAGGCTGACTAAGATGTGGAAGGCCCGGGGCTTCTTCGATCCGTTCAACGAGTCCGTGTCCGTGACCTACCGACCGACCTATCAGTCTACCTGTAGTAACCGATTCTCGTGACTCCTGCCTACCTAGGACCTGGGTAGTAGGTAGGTTAGGTAGTAGATAGTAGGTAGTAGATTGTTCTGGACCTGGTAGCTGCAGGGTGCTGGCGCCGCCTCTCCAAATGAGCTCGTGGGAGCAAGCAGGGGCCATTTTTTTTTTCTATAAAAAAATCGTCTTATCATCCAGGGAAACGCTGGCGTCTAATAAGAGGAGGCAGCTGTTTCGTGCATACACATGCATACCTACCCACCTACCTACCCTCCTAAGGGAAGGTAGGGAGGTATGGATAGTCAATCCATTGGTAGGGGTATTGCAAATGTACTTGCAGATTCTTTGCCGCTTTGGGTGGTAGCATCCCCGTGCGAAGATTGCCATTCTATTCGACACTAGAAGGCTAAAAGTACCCGTGTTACCGATTCATCATTTACGATTTTACGCCGTGAGACGTGGGACAGCCTGTCGCGGCGCCTCCGCCGTTCTCGCTCGGTTGTGCTATTAAAGAGGATTCTCATCTCCCCTGCGGCCGAAAGCCACTCTCCTCGACCTACCTACCTACCTACCTACCCATACCTCCCCATACCTACTACACACCTACCTACGTGCATACGGCTCACTACTAGGTAGTAGCTCCTACTACTCACCGCTGTCCGTTCGTGCCGCCCCCCTCCCCCCCCGAGGGATCCGGCCGTGTCTCATCAGCCATACCGCTCGCTACGCCGCGGCATTTCGACAATTGAGAGAGAAAAGACGACGAAAAGACAAGAGAAAGGATGATCATGGCCGAAGGGCAAAATGGGCCCCGCGTCCACGAGGCGCATGAGGTGGACACTTATCGTACGGTCCCGCCGACCCCTCGTTGGGGAAGTGTTGCGAGGCGGGAGAGAGAGAGAGAGAGAGTATCTAGTTAACCGACGAGACTTTTTCCAGATACACCGCAGAAGATGCTCGCCAGTACGAGCCTCCCACATCCCTTTTTGCACAATAAGGCTGGCTGACATTTCTCAGAGCATCCGAGCAAGCCCCACCTCAGCAGTCAGTCCCACCCAACTCGCGATTGGCCTCGGCGGCGCGCTGAACCATGACGGGCAGATCTCGACGACTATCAGAAGCTATACGACGAGTCCATTACGGAGCCGAACAAGTTCTGGGCTAGGCACGCGCGCCAACTCCTCACCTGGTATCGTGACTTCGAAACGGTTCACAGCGGCTCCTTTGTTCACGGAGACAGCAAGTGGTTCGTCGAGGGTCAACTCAATGCCTCGTACAATTGCGTCGATCGCCATGCCTTTAAAGATCCCGACCGGGTGGCCATCATCTTTGAGGCGGACGAGACCGAGGACGGACGCAGTCTCACGTACGGCGAGTTGCTGCGCCAAGTCTCCAAGGCGGCCTGGACGCTCAAGCAGATGGGGGTGCGCAAGGGCGACAGCGTGGCCATCTACCTACCCATGATCCCCGAGGCCCTCGTGGCCATGCTGGCGTGCGCGCGTATCGGGGCCGTACATTCCGTCGTCTTCGCCGGCTTCTCGGCCGACTCTCTCCGGGACCGGGTCAACGACGCTCAGTCGCGCGTCGTCATCACCACCGACGAGGGCAGGCGCGGCGGCAAGTTGATCGGCACCAAGAAGATTGTCGACGACGCGCTCAAGCAGTGCCCGGGCGTCACGCACGTGCTCGTCTACAAGCGCACCGGGACAGAGGTGCCCATGCAGGCCGACCGCGACTTTTGGTGGCATGAGGAGCTGGACAAGTGGCCCGGCTACATTGCGCCCGAGGTGATGAATTCGGAGGACCCCTTGTTCCTCCTCTATACGTCGGGCTCGACGGGCAAGCCCAAGGGCATCATGCACACGACGGCCGGCTACCTACTGGGCTGTGCCATGACGGGCAAATACGTCTTTGACATTCACGACGGGGACCGGTACTTTTGCGGCGGCGACGTCGGCTGGATCACGGGCCACTCGTACGTCGTGTATGCGCCCCTGCTGCTGGGCGTCTCCACCGTCGTCTTCGAGGGCACACCGGCCTACCCCGACTTTTCGCGGTACTGGCAGGTGATTGAGAGGCACAGCGTCACGCAGTTTTACGTGGCCCCCACGGCGCTGCGGCTTCTCAAGCGGGCGGGCGACGAGCACGTCAAGGGCGACATGAAGCACCTACGCGTGCTGGGTTCCGTGGGCGAGCCGATTGCGGCCGAGGTGTGGAAGTGGTATTTCGAGGTGGTGGGTAAGGAGGAGTCGCACATTGTCGATGTGAGTTGCACGAGTCCAAGTCGACCAGGAATGGATGGGTGGGTGGATGGAAGGATGAAGCTGACCGTGTGACAACCACGAACAAAAAGACGTACTGGCAGACGGAGACGGGCTGCAACGTCATCACACCGCTGGCGGGCGTAACTCCCACGAAGCCGGGGTCGGCCTCGCTGCCCTTTTTCGGCATCGAGCCGGCCATCATCGACCCGGTCTCGGGCGAGGAGGTGGAGGGCAACGACGTGGACGGGGTGCTCGCCTTTAAGCAGCCGTGGCCGAGCATGGCGCGAACGGTGTACGGGGCGCACAAGCGATACATGGACACGTATTTGAACGTGTACAAGGGTTACTATGTAGGTCGCCCGGGGCATGTGTTGGGACGGCAACTTAGGCTAACGGTGGGGGGGGGGGGCGCAGTTCACGGGCGACGGGGCCGGGCGAGACCACGACGGCTTCTACTGGATCCGGGGCCGGGTGGACGACGTGGTCAACGTCAGTGGACATCGGCTTTCAACGGCAGAGATTGAGGCGGCCCTGATCGAGCACCCGGCCGTCGCGGAGGCGGCCGTGGTTGGCGTTGCCGACGAGCTGACGGGCCAGGCGGTCAATGCCTTTGTGGCGGTCAAGGACGGCAACGAGGTGGACGATGGGCTGCGAAAGGAGTTTGTGACGCAGGTCCGCAAGAGCATCGGGCCGTTCGCCGCGCCCAAGGCCATCTACGTGGTGGCGGATCTACCCAAGACGCGGAGCGGTAAGATTATGAGGCGCATCCTGCGCAAGATTTTGGCGGGCGAGGGGGATCAGCTGGGGGATACGTCTACGGTAAGTCTGAACAGGGGGGGGGGATTGATGGATCGATTTTTTTATTTTTTTATTTTTTTTTTGGGTGAGACTCGTGGGGGCCTTGGCTGACGCGTCATTCTCTCTCTCCCCATCCTAGCTGTCGGATCCGTCGGTGGTGGGCAAGATACAGGAGGCGGTGGGCGGGCGGACGTGAAGCTAAAAAGAAAGAAGTTGGACGGATATGTTTGCGGAGAAGGGGTGGAGGGGGGAGTGGGGCCGTGCCGAGCCGGGGACGGAACGAGAACGAGGAACGAGGACGAGGACGAGGACGACGAGCCAAGAATAGTACTGCCTATGTACATGCTATATATGCTGTAGGTGCCTAGGTATGTATGTATGTATGTACTAGTATGTAGAGAGGGGAGGAGACGGGAGGGCAGCACGCGCGGAGGAAGACGGGAACAAGGCGGCGGAGAATGAGGAAACTATCTAAACTACCTAGGTACCTATCTAGGTTGGTTGTCCAAGGAGAGAATGAATGTAAGTGTTTTTTTGCACACTCACCACTCACTTACTACGTACGAGCCTACCTGGGTTTACCTAACTATCTAGGTAGTAAGTAAGCAAGGGTACCCCTAAATCCTAGGTTCTCAATGGAAAGGTGGCGCGGCCATTATCGTCGTCGTCGTCGTCAGCGATGCAGCGCGGCTGGAAGCGCCGAGCAACGGGGCGGTGGCGCGGGTACGGGAAGGGGCAGGACACTACCTTAGGTAGGTAGGTAGGTAGGTAGCCAGGGAGAGGGGGGATACGAGCCGAGAAAGGTAAAAGCGACTTGTGAGCGTGACGCTTCTGCTCGCAGATTTCGGGTAGCGCATACCCGAATGTCGGGTCGCCATCTGTCGCTGTTGGTCGCGGGAAGGCACGCGGCCTCGTGCCGATCGGCCGGCCAGGATTGGTGGAACTAGATCCTACTACTAGGCACTGCTAGTAGTGCCTAGTAGTAGCAGCAGGCAACAAAGAAGAAGTGTCACCTACCAGTAGATACTAGACACCTTGAAGTATGTACTAGTAGTAGATAGGTTCTCCAAGGTAGTCCCGCAGTACCAGCTATTAGATGTGTGCTGTTAGTATTGCATGTAATGAATCCGCTTCCAGTGCTTGCACTGCCACGCTGGAATCAATCCCATCCAACCACTGCTAGTACCTCTGGTGGTGGTATCCAATCCCGATCCCCTGTCCAATAAATATCTACCTAGGTAGGTACCTACTGAAGGCACAGCCCACTGTAAGAGGCAAGTACTACCAGGTACTAAGGTAGGTAGAGGCAGCAGGGACCAAGGAACCTGCTCATGCCCCCTTTTCAACCCACCCCCGCGTCAGTCTGACCCCCCCCCAATCGGGCGCTGAGACGGAATCCAAGCCTCGCCAAGGCATCCGTCCACCCAATCCGTCTTCCGCCGTCAGCGCTCTCTCTGTGTCTCTCTCTTTCTGTCCTCTCTATCTCTCTCTCTCTGTCCTCTCTCCGTTCTTTGGCGTACTACCTACTCTACTACCCATCTACCTACCTACCTAGGTAGAGGTACCTGTTGCCATCCTTGCCATCCCACGACGACAACAGACGACACATACAACGTCCTCATGCGGTAGCCGATCCCACCTCGTCTCGATTCTTCCCTTCTCCCTCGACCGACCATGACAGTGCGGCCATGGTCAACATCTTCTCTATCGCGGTCGCTCTAGCCAGCGCCGTGCTTGTGCTTCTGGCTCCGTCTTCGTCGTCGGGTAAACGAATCAAAGCCCCTTGTCCTGAGTTCATTCTTCATGGGGCTGACCTCGTCAAGCTCATTCGATACGACGGAATCCTCTGGCCTACGTGACTCTCGTCGAAGACGCCGTCATCGGCACTCCCTCACATCGCCTGCACGCTCACTCCCATTTTCAACTGACTTTTGCCCTCCACAACCGACGAGAGCGCTTCAGGCTACTTCTCGAGCCCAACGACGACATCATCCACGACGACTTTGCCATCACACACCTCGCCGCCGATGGATCTGTCCGCGAGATACAGACGGTGCCGAGGAGCGACCATCGTGTTTACCGCGGCCATGCCTTCGTCCAACGTCCCGGCATCGAGGGTTGGTCAAAGGCTGGCTGGGCCCGTATCACCGTTCACCGCGACGGGGACCTGCCAGTGTTTGATGGCACCTTTCGAGTCGACGGAAACCATCACAACATTCTCACCGCTCGACGGTACTTGACGCTGCGCCGCGACGAAGACCCCGTCCTCGATGACGTTCCCTCCTCGGTCGGCGGCGATGCCATGGTCGTCTGGCGCGACTCGGACGTGATGGATGACGACGACCTTGACGGCCGCACCGAGCTCAAGCGCAGTCTGTCCTCGTCGACCGAGCAGCGCTGCGAAGCCGGCTCGTTGCAGTTCAACATGAACAACAACTACTACTTGGATGCCGCCAGCCAGAGCCCCAATCCGCTGCGCTTCGTCGAGTGGCGATCCCTCTTCGCCCGCCAAAACGACGTCATTGGCGGTGGTCCTAATCCGGGCACCAGCCTCGAAAACTCCATCGGCTCCCTTGACGGATGCCCGCCGACGATAAAGGTTGCCCTGGTCGGCATCGCTACCGACTGCACCTACTGGGACGGCTTCAACAGCACCGAGGAGATCCGAAAGAGCGTCATCAACATGGTCAATCAGGCCTCGCAGCTGTACGAGAGCACCTTCAAGATCTCGCTCGGCATCCGCAACCTCACCATTAGCGACCAGAGCTGCCCCGGCACCCCCCCGGCTTCGGCGCCGTGGAACATTGGCTGCAGCGATCAGTTCAACATCACGGACCGGCTCAACGCCTTCTCCCGATGGCGCGGCCAGCTCCGTGACGAAAACGCCTACTGGAGCCTCCTCACCAAGTGCGCCACGGGCTCGGCCGTCGGATTGGCCTGGCGAGGTCAGCTATGCCGCGTCGGCCTCGACAGTAGCAGCGAGAACAATGACACGGTGGCGTCGGCCAACGTCGTCGTCCACACCGATACCGAGTGGCAGATCTTCGCGCACGAGAGCGGCCACACGTTTGGTGCCTCGCACGATTGCACCAACAGGTCGTGCAACGGCGGCGGCGGCGAGATATGCTGCCCGCTGAGCCGGACCAGCTGCGACGCCGACGGGCGCTTCATCATGAACCCGACGACGGGCAAGGGCATCACTCAGTTCTCGCCCTGCAGCATCGGCAACATCTGCTCGGGCTTCAAGACCAACATGGTCAAGGCCAGCTGCCTGACGGACAATAAGAACGTCAAGACGATTACCGGCAGCCAGTGCGGCAACGGCATCGTCGAGAGCGGCGAGGACTGCGACTGCGGAGGCGAACAGGGTTGCCGGGGGAACCGGTGCTGCGACGCAAAGACGTGCAAGTTCACGGCCGGCTCCGTCTGCGACGCGGCCAACGAGGACTGCTGCGGCCAGAACTGCCGCTTCGCCGCCCGAGGGACCGTCTGCCGAGCCAGCACGGGCGTCTGCGACCTGGCCGAGGTCTGCACGGGAGACAAGGCCGGCTGCCCGGCCGACCAGCACAACAACGACGGAGACTCATGCGGCGACGGGCTCAACTGCGCCTCGGGCCAGTGCACCTCGCGCGACATGCAGTGCCGGGCCGTCGCCAGCACCCTCCGCGGGCTCAACACCACCCAGGCCTGCCCCGGAAGCAGCTGCTCCATCTCGTGCCTTTCGTCCGACACGGGGCTCGACCAGTGCATCACCTTGAGCCAGAACTTCCTCGACGGAACCCTCTGCGGCGGGGGCGGCAAGTGCTCGGACGGACAGTGCCAGGGGGCCTCGACGCTCAAGGAGATTGGCTCGTGGCTGCAGGATCACAAGACCATCCTGATACCCGTCGTCTGCGTCATCGGCGGCCTCATCTTGATCGCCATCCTCACCTCGATCGTCGGCGCGATCCGTCATCGTCTGCGCCGCCGTAGGCTGATGCAGACGGCCAAGATGGACAGCTGGCCTTCGACGACGAATCATAACAACATGATGCCCCCGGGGGCTGTGGCGGGAAGCGGCCGCCTGAGGCCTTCGAGGCAGCAGATGCAGCAACGGCAATGGAGCGACTCGTCGTCTTCCAACGCCGCCTTCTTCGGCCCGAACCACCCTCAAGGGCACTGGCCGCAGCCCCCGCCGCCGTTTGCCGAGCGGTCGAGCCCGGAAGGGGTGCGGCGTCAGCGGAGTATGCGGTATGCATAACCGAAGCAAAATCAAGAATAAAAAATGTCATCCTCTACGGTATCTCTTACATTTCTTCACAAATCCCGTCTTTTGTCATGAGTCCTTGGTCTGCCGTGTTTTTTCTCCATTATTCCTCTTCTTTTCTTTTTACTCAAGCATCTCCTAGCATCATCGTCTGGCGTTGAGAGGGAGGGAGAGAGAGGATGGAAGGGGTGGGGAGGGGCACTATATCCGGTCCCGTCTTCGTACGGCGACGGAACCGCTATGATTTGACATTGGCCTTTTATCTTTATTTTTCCCTTTCTCTCCGTTCTTTTTTCTTGCCTCCCCGTTGGACAGGTGGCAGTCATCTCATCGGCTCATCTGCGTTTGCGGGAGAAATCTACATGGTCCGATGAGAGAGGTTGGCGCGACTGTATATATTGTATCTTGTTTTCTTTCTTTCTTTTTTTTTATTAACCCTCTGGACCTTGTGGAGGACTGGTACCGTTGTGGACTGTGGGCGATGGGGCTCGTAGGTGAATGCAAGAGAGAGCCTGTTTGGCTGGGGTGGTGGATATATTGTTTCCGTCTGGCGGAGATGGGATTTTGCTTTTTGAAGCTTTGGCTTGACCTCTCCTCGCTCCAGCGACGCAGATATCCGAAGAATAGTCCAAGGCACACAAGACAGGCAGGATGAAAAAGAAGGGGAGAAAGAAAGAAAGAAAGAAGAAGA
>LAZP02000043.1:38766-49183 GCA_001272575.2 Ophiocordyceps unilateralis
AAGAGAGGGAAAAAAAAAAAATGTCCAATGAAAAAGGGGAAGAAGAGGGGGGGGGAAACGTACGTCGTTGCAGCTCTGTGCAAACATCATCAACTGCTCCGGCCTATCCAGCACCGAAAGCGCATACGCCCTCCTCTCCCGCTCCTCAAACGGCTCAGTCTTGATTCTTCCCACAGTCAGCAAGCCAACGCAACTCTTTATCCAGTCCACGCAAATCGTCAAATCACACTTTTTTTTTTTCCTTTTTTTTTTCTCCCGCCTCCCTCGCACACCCATACACACCCACACACAAAAAATAAAAAAATTAAAAAAAAAATTAAAAATACTCACCCTTGACCAATAGCCAACTCGACATTCTCGTCGTCAAAGCCGAAATCACTTCCCTCGTCGTCCTTGTACGGGTCTTTACCCCTGGCCTGTCGGTCGCGCATCGCCGTCGTGAAGTCGCTCGAAGACGTCGTTGACGTTGACGATGACGATGACGACGATGACGATGATGACGTCGTCGTCGTCGTCGCCTTCGTCTCTCGTCGTCGGCCGCGCCGTCCCCCTGTCGACGGTCCCCCGTTCGTCGTCATGGTGGAGTTGGATGCCATATGGATGGGAAGGGGAAAAGGGAAAGATTTCTTCGGGCCTTTTTTTTATTATTATTATTGGGGTTTTTTTTTCGTATCTCTGAGAGACGTCGTCCCGTCCCCGTTCGGGTGAGGATGGAGATTCAGGTCGGGGTGACGTCCGACGAGGATCCACCGTGTTTTGTATCCACCTCAGCTCAGCTTACAGACAACTGAACTACCCTACATCGTTCAGCCACTTCAGACGAAGCAGTCGACAACCGCGATTCGCACATGAATCAATCTGTCATATGCACGTCGAGGAAAAACTCTGTTCTACCTACATATGTTCATACCTACCTACGTACCATCTAGGTCACAAGACAGGTAGTCGGCTAGGTAGCTCTAGGTAGGTACCGATTCCATAAAAACACCAACCTGCCAGCTGGGGCTCGCTCATCCGCATCTACTACCTCTTCGCTGCCGTCTATGTACAACTCCCCATTCGCAACCCGCTCGGCATACCATATAAAGATACACATAGATATTCCAACTGTGTGTTGGCGTCCCTCGAAGCCTCGCCATCCGAAAGAGCACACACACCCCGACTCCGTGCGTCCTCTATGCGCCCCTCCGTTTTGTTCGCCAAAATCGCCAACGACTGGCCTGTTAGCCAAAGTCGTCGGTACTGGCCGTCCATGTACAAAAGAGAGAAGAAGCAGTCCGGATCGGAGTAGCAGCCCTCGAAAACATGTCATCAACTCGTCAAACGCCACATTGCCTCGTTTCTGCCGACAGTCAGAGTAACCGGCCCGGCAGATCGCCGTAGAACAACCGCCTGGCTACCGGCTGAAATTGATGACGGCGAGCTGGCCCGCCTTCGTCAGCACCACATCGACCGACCGCCGTGAGACGTCCTCGACTTACCCTGCTGTTGGATCCGTATGCAAGCTGCCGCCCACTGACATCCCAGCATAGGCAGTGCTCGTCCTCCTCGTCCGTGTCCGACGTCCCCTTAGGGCTGAGCCACCCCGGATGAGGCGGCCGGTTCCAGCTCGCCCTGGGCATGGCGTGATTGTCCACCTTCCATATCAACACCTGCCGAGACGTGGCGCCGGCGATGAAGGCGCCGTCGGGGGTAAAGGCCAGCCGGACTATCGGCGAGTCCATGGTCAGGAAACACTTGGCCTTGCTGTCTGGCCTCCGGGCGTTCCATATCAGGATGGCGCAGTCGTCGCCGCCCGTCGCAATAAGTCGCTCGTCGTCGGGAGGCTGTTGTGACGGTGGCAGCGGCTGCCAAGCCATGGACGTGATGGCGCCCTGGTGAGCCGATATGGACCGCCGCTGGCCCGACTCGTCCCAAAGCTGCAACCGGTCAGTCAGGTCGGAGCGAGTATTGATCGACGGAACTGTCTCACGTCGAGTATGCCCTTGTCGCTAGACGTCGCGGCCAACTTGGAGCGCCAGTCAAAGAGGACCTGTGTGAAGCCGTCGTCTTCCTTGGTCTCAAACTTGCGCACCTGGGTAATGGGCGACTCGGCGCAGCGGAGACAAAGCAGGAGATCGCCGCCGCACAATAAAAACTCGGCGTCGCTGGTCCAGGTGGCGTCGAGCGGCGTCGCGGCGATGTCGTGGCCTGGCAGGCGGTAGGCGTAGGCGGTGGAGGTGGCGATGAAGTAGACGGTGGCGAGGGCGCCGCCATTCTGGGGGGAGATGGCCAGGAGGGCCGTGTTGCCGGGGTTCCAGCAGAGCTTGATGACGGGCGGCTCAGGCACCGACAGCGTCTGCGAATTGACGCCGTCAGCCGTCCACATGCTCACGGCTGCTTGGGAGCCCGAGTCGGTGGCGACGGCGATGGAAACGCCATCCGACGTCCACGACAGGGCTGTCACCGTCGTTGACCGCGGCGTGCCGGGGTCCAGCAGCGTGTGCGCCTTGGGGAACACGACGTGATCGCGGCCGGCGTCAGCTGCCGTGACACGCGAAACGGTCCAGACGCGGGCCAGGGCATCCGTCCCAGCAGCCGCGAGAACCGACGGGTCGCGCGGGTTCCATTCGCACTGCAGCAGCACCGGCGCGTTCTCGCTGCTCGCGGGCGACGGCGAAGGTGACGTGTCGGATGCGCCGCGGTCGTCGTCCATCAAGCGGATGAATGTGGTGTCGACCGAGAGTTCCTCGACCTTGTCCACCTGCGTGCCTTGCTCGGGGCCGTCCGTCTGCACCATGGCCGGCAGCTGCTCGCCTTCCAGGGGCGACGGATAGGCGTGATTGTTGCTGGCATCCTGCTGGCTGCTGTCTTGTTGGAGGGGAGGCGGGTCGATGTCCATGGGCGTTGAAGCTTTCGCCGTCACGGGGGGCACAGCGGCGTCGGTAACAGCGTCAGCCCCTTCATCGCAGCCATTGCTGAGACGCAGACGCTTGCTCGGCGATCCATTGAGCGCCTGCTGCTGAGGTCGTTTCCGTGATGCTTCGCCTTCATCTGCCACTTCAGCCGCGGGGATGGCGGCGTCTTCATCGTTGTGCGCTCGGGCCGGTGGCGGGTGCGCCGTCAGTGGCCCAAAGATGCCATACTGCGTCCCCTTGGTCTCGGCGACAGCATCCTGAGGCAGCTGCCGTAAATCGGTCAGTTGCGCGAATCCCTGTGCTGTCACAGGCCATTTTTTTTTGGGGGGGGGGGGTTCCGGCAGCTGCCTCCTTGCTACGCAGGGCCAGGATCGCCCCGTCAACGCAGATGCTGGACGTACCTGGTTGAGGGCATAGTCACGCTCCAGGGCGTAGTAGAGTAAGCCTCTGTTGACAACAGAGACGAGGGCGTGTCCCTTGACATAGCGGGCAAAATCAAAATCCCGGTGAGGCTCCCTGACGTGCCATTCCTTTTGAAACTTTGCGGCGGTCTCGCGGTAGTCTGCATTTGAGAAAAGGCTGAGATTAGATGCTGTGGACGATGACGACAATAACGGTGCCACGTACTTCCTTCCAGCAAGTACCTGTTCATAGAATGCAGGGTCAGTAATCGGCGGGGGCAATGACAACGACAGCCGAGGGGCTGAGGAAGAATGAGAGTCGGCAGTACACTACGCCAGCGTGGAGCGTTACGAGGCACACAAAAAAAAGAGGGAAAATAGCGTGTGTGGGGAGAGAGGGGGGGGGGGGGGGGGGGGGGGGGGGGGGACGAGGCATAGACGACGGCCCAAGACCCAGGACTTGACTGACCTCCAGATGAGAAAGTTGACTCTGTCGGAGTCGAGAAATTCCTTGAAAACTGTGTTGCCGGGCGCGCGCGGCGCAGGTGGCGGCAATGTCATGGCGGCTGGCGTCGCCAATGCTGGCTTCGAGGATGCGCGATGGCCAGCGTCCCCAGGACTGCGTGTGGCGTCGCAAGAAAGAGAGAGAGAGAGGAGAGCCGGAGGAGAGCGAAGGGGGAGCACGGAAAAGGGCGAGGGCGCAGACGAGGGCGAAGACGACGAGCCGCAACGGACGAGCGAGTGACGGCGCAGGCGAGGACGAACGAGGCGTGGCAAGGCAAAGGTCCAGTCAGGCAAGGCGAAGGGAGTGAGTGAAAGATTGTTAGACTGAAGAGTGCGAGATGAAATCCGCAAAGATACATGCAGTAGCTCGTACCGCGAGTAAGGCAGAAAACCTGCCGAGGTACGGTGAAGGGCTGCCGGTGGAGGTCACGGAACGGTACCCCGAACCTGCGACGCTCGACCACGCGGGCTGTGCATTGGCAATGCTGGTCGATTGCAGGTACTGACAAAATACCTTGCAGCACGCGGCCACAGGTAGCGAGCAAACCCCCCCACCACCCCAAATGCAAGACCGCCCCTTCCACTCGTCGCTCGGCCGGGGGAGGGTTACTACCTACCTACCTAACTACCTAAAATCCTGGTACTAGTAGTGCCAGTAGGGAGGGAGGCCGAGAGGAACAGATGAGCGCTGGGCGGCCAGGATGTTATTTTTCGAATTCCCTTAGTACCACATGATAACTCGGCGGGCAGGCCAGCCGCCATGGGCCAAACATGGTCGACGGGCAAGGGCCCTCGAGTTCCACCAGGGCTACCTTGTTTTAGCGTTGCGCAGCCGTACTGTAAGCGCGTAAAGTATCCGGACGCCTTACCAAACCGTACTGTGTCCCCAGGCACTGTCCGTTGGAGACATGCTGCTGAGCCGGAGAGACAGATTCGGGTGTCGGCCTGGAATGCCGCCATCGGAGGCAGCGTCGAACGAGGGCATCGTCGGTCGCGGCGATGCCGAGCCGGTAGCGGACCGGACGACTCGAGGCCGTCACATTGTATGTGCATAGGTAGGTACCTATCCAGTCTGATACCTAAGGTAGATAGAGGCCGGCGCTTTGCCTGACATGGCCCGATGCAGCTCCCCTCCCCCACGCCCGCTTCCCCCCGGCCAGCTGCCATATAGGGGGCCCTCTACCGCGAGCGCACATGCCTTTTGTCTCTGCCTTTCCTCTGGCTTGGATTCCAGCGTCAGACAATGAAAACTGGATTGAATTGAAAGGTGCTCTCCTTGCTGTTCAGGCACGTGCATCCGTGTACAGTGTGTGGCCCTCACAGGTCCAGGATCCCTGCGCTGGCCCCACCTCGACCGCGAGCGAGCGAAAACTTGGCCCGCTTTCTGGAATCTGAGACGGCGCAGATCTCATTCAAGACGACAAGAATCCTGTCGCAGGGAAAATCACCCGTCCTCGGCCAGAAGTATGTCTACCGCTTAGGTGGGGGTTGGCTAGAGGGCACTACCTAGATCTCTAGGTTGGTAGGTAGGTGACGGAACGATGTTTCGCCGTATCGTACCTACATACATACGAATACAGACATTACATACATCCAAGACTGCGGGGAGACACATCCAGGCTCGGAGAAATAGTCGCCTCGGCAGCCAGATGTGTCAAGGTACCCACGAATCAGTGTTCGAGTTACTGGGTGGGCTGGTATGGCGTGTCAAGCGCAAGCGGATTGGCTGACACGGCATCATCGTCGTCGGACTCGTCAACAAGACCTCGTCGGTGTTGGGGGGGGGAGGGAGAGTCCAGGCAGTCCGAGTCCGAAAGGGAGCGCCCGCATCGCCGAGTGGACCGTGTATTGGTGACAAAAAACAACAATAATAACAATTCATCCCCCGGAGGCCTTTCCTTGTTGACGGGTCAGATCCAGCGGCAGGGATGGGGTCCGTTGAGACTGAAAAAGGCACTGTCTGTAGCCCACCATGAGATAACCCGAGGTGAGACAACGGTCGCCTTTCTTTTTAGCCGTCGCTGCTTCTGCCGCCAGCGGCTTTATCCGGGGCTTGCTAGGAAGAGGTATGCATGTACACTGGCACGTAGTACCTAGCAAGGAGGTAGACACCTACGGAAGTTGCTGTTAGTGCTGGCCACATCCGATCCCGGCACCATCTCGTTCGTGGCCTCTTCGGGACAAGTGTTGGCGGCCGGCTCGGTGTCTCGTCTGAGAGAGTCGAATGCAAGACTGAATGCGCGTTTCCGCATCTCCATCCCATGCGCGTGGCCGCATGATGCACCCTCCACCCCCCTCCTCGATCCTCCCCCCCATCCTGTGGATTATCATCGTCATCGTTTCGGGATACTGTCCTCCATGAGCCCTGTACCCATGTCGACAGCTGTGGCCACGTTACGCGCGCGGCTCTCGTTTCAAGTCCGGGGCTTTACGCGAGACAGCCCCGGCGGCGGTCTGGCGTCGTCGGGTCAGCCGGTAGAGTGCTACTAGTAGTAGAGGTAGATAGTTTGTATTCGTGCAGACGTAGGTAGGCAGAGGTACCTAGGTATGTAGGTACCTGATGTAAGTATGAACGTGTAATGGCTGCGCAGTTGTGGTGCGGGCGGTCCACGACGGTGAAGCCTCGGTGATGAAGCATCCTCACTTTTACCAAAAAAAAACAACAACAACACCTATAAACAATCAAATAATATCTTTCGTGGCGCCGCTTCGTTGCGCCCGCCATGAACCAAGCTCTCTTTAGCTCCGGCACGTTTTGGCCTGAGGCCGCAATACTAGTCATACCGTCCGTACTACTGGTACCAGCCCCGGGGCTCTCACACGCGCGCCACTTTACTGGAAAAGCGTGACGCCTCGTCGGCCGGCAAACGGCCGAGCCTCAAGCAAAAAACAACAACTTGCCCCAATAGGACCCCCCTCCCCCAGTCACGATGCCTCCGCGCATAAACATCCCGCCCGTCACCCGCACCCTACTCGTCGCCCTCGTCTTTCAGTCCGTCCTCAGCGCCTCCATCCGCTACCGCCAATGGACTGGCCACGCCGACATCATCATCCCTTACCTAACCTTTGTGCCCCAGCTCTCCCTCTCCTACCCTTGGACGCTCGTGACGACGACGCTGGTCGAGGGTAACGTCTTCACGCTTGCCATCGCCGCCCTGACTCTGTACCATGGAGGCAGGTATCTGGAGCGCGCCTGGTCCTCGGCTGAGCTGGCCAAGTTTCTCGTCCTCGTCGCCCTGGTACCCAACCTGCTCACCTTTTGCGTCATGCTACTCTTCTTCGCCCTGACGCAAAATGAGAGCTGGACGTACGTCGTCGCCACCTGACTTGCCGTCCCTCTTCTCGTGCTGACCAGCTGCGCCCCAGCCTCTCCGTCATCTCAGGCACCGTCGCCCTCCAGGTGTCCTTCCTCGTCGCCTTCAGCCAACTCATCCCGGCGCACACCGTCACGCTGTTCCGCGGCATCCTTTCGCTGAGGGTCCCCCGCTTCCCGCTGCTGTACATGAGCATCGTCACTGTCCTGTCCTTGACGCCCCTGTTGTCGAGAGCCGCCTTTTGGCTCGCCATCTTTGGCTTCCTGACGAGCTGGACCTACCTGCGATTCTACAAGGCCGTCTTCCCCGACCTTGACTCGTCCCAGCCAGCATCTCTACGCGGCGACGCGAGCGAAACATTCGCCATGGCCGAGTTTTTCCCCGGGCCTGTCAAGCCGGTCGTCGCGGCCCTCTCCGACCACGTCTTCGACCTGCTCGTCGCCATGCGCCTCTGCACGCCCTTTTCACACGCCGACGTTTTCGCCGCCCGCGGTGACAGATTCTTGCAGAGGAGCACGCCGGGAAGCGCCCGTGCCGAGGCCGAGAGGAGGAGAGCCATCGCCCTCAAGGCGCTCGACCAGAGGCTCAACGCCGCCACTGCAAATAGCGCGAGCAGGTCGACGCCCTCACAACCAGCTCCCATCCAGCCGACCGGGCCGACGGTCCAGACGCAGCCGCAACCTAGCACCCAGAACGCCATGACATCTCAGCCCGAAGCGATGCTCGGCGAAACTAAATTCGAGCCGGATCACGACGAGACGGCGGGGAAGAGCTGAAGGAAAGCTCGGGCAGAGCTTCAACTAAACATGTCACCCAATGCACGGCGATTCTGACTGGCGGGTTCTGCGCGTGGTGTTTTATTTTTTTCATCCGTCCTAATTTTTTTTTTGTCGAAGCAAGGCGAGGCTGACACCAGGGTTTTCTAACGGACGTGAAGCGTGGCTATCTTGAGGCAAGGCTGTCATGACGGTCTGGGATTGGGCCGTCAGCCTCGCCGCTACTGGGAGATAGGGCGAAGCAGCTGGGGTATTATACTGCGGGTCATAGATGTGTAGGGACGTACAAACGTGATCCATCCGCTGTCGGTCATGTACTGTATGAATCAGTAAGGCGACACTTCGCTCGCAGCCTCGTGGCACTCAGCGCCAATTGTATCAGAGAAGCGCTGCCCCAGGCATCAAGATTTCATCGGATCTCGTCTCACATGCTAGCCGATCTCGGAGCGATCATTCACCGGTCAGCCCGAACGGACCAGGGCCGCCCTTGCGAGCGCGCCCGGCGACATCCACCCACCTCTCCCGAGCCGGGAACCGCAAGACGACAACCGGCGGCGGCGATGGGCCGTGCAAACCCCGTTGTCATGTCGCTTGCCCTTCCCTCCCCCTCCCCCGGTACCAGTACCCCCCCATTGTACGTATGTACATAGGTATGTAGTATTTATGGTAGTGGTCCATGTGGGCAAATAGGTGGCCGGACGCCGTTGCGCGGATCCGCGAGCGCGCAAACTCAACGACAAAGGGAGGAGCCGGTGGGGGCACACTCGATTTTGCGGATATAATCATTCATGAAAAGGTCTTGTGTGAGGTAGGTCGGTACGCAATGTGCTCCGCCGTTCACACATGGATGGCGAGTTCACAACCTAGGTTCTGGTAGATAGGTAGTAAGGTAGGCACGATACTGGTCTTCAACGCCTTCTTTGGTAGGGCGACCAGGGGTGATACCGGAAAGTTGACCCTGGACAACTTCGGCCGAAAATCCAACAAGGCACACGGGGGCAAAAAAAAAACAACAACTGCAAAATGCAAATTTGACGCCCGCGACTCAAACTTTTTCCTCGGTGGTTTTTTTGTTTTGTGTTTGCGGTCCAGGCTTGTTGGATTTAGGGTTAAAATCGTAGTCGGGGTTGACTCGCTCGCATCGCTGTGAGTGGGTTGAGGCTGACCCATTCAATGTCAGACTCAGTCAAGCCTTTTACCAATCAATCAGTCTTGTTAGGTGTCGAGGTGTAAAGTAACTACAGATTGATCCAGTCTGCTAACATGCATGTGTTCGTACGTGATTATGTATGCATGTACGCATGCTTGTATGTGTGTTGTATGTATGCACAGGCGGCAGCCCCGGCATGGCTCTCACAGGCTTGCATCTCCACCTCGCCTGGTAAGCTGGCGTGTCGACGTAGCGTGAGGCTGAGACGTCATCGTCGATTGGTCAAACGCCAGGGCTATGCGACTTTTGCGGGTCGATGCACACCACAATTGATCAAAATGCGTCATTTGGGCACGGAATGCCTGGTGTCTCGTAGCCCTACCTACCTAGGTAGGTAGGTGGGTAGGCAGTTCTCGCCGGCCATAGGTAGGTACCTAGGTAGGACCTGGAGGCATGACATTCGCGAGGCTCAAAGTAGTCAAGCACAGAGACGTGCCCGTTCATCAACCACTGACTTGTCTGTCTGTTCGAATAAGTGACAAACCAGCGCAATGTGGACACCTGACGCATGCGCTGCCGAAAGCATGATGTGTCGAACCTTTTTAGCTCTACCGTGCCGAGCAGCTTGTGGCTGATGCGGGCGTGGCTTGACAGATGGATCTGATTGAGGCTCCCGCGCGGCCGCGCCCCTAGCTAGGCTCGCAGGGGTGGAAGACCGTGCGCGCGCAACGTTCCGCCCCTCACCCCATCCCACCCGAATCGTGTGTGTCACGTCCCGCCAATTTTCCGACAGGGAATAGCAATAGGTGAAGGAGAAAAAGGAAAGAACAAATAACGGATAGACGCAGGGTGGTACGCCCGCCATCCTCCGGCACGAACAACACACTCGTCATCAACAGGGTTGTGTTGTCGGTCGACGGCCATCTTGCACATATGCAGCATGCTGCACGCACGAACACACATGATAGAGGTCCTTTGCACATGCTGCAAGGCGGCTTCGGCACATGTACATACATACATAGGTGTGTATGAGCAGACAACGGTTCATAGAGGCGGTCTGTCCGTTGGATGCAACTTGGCGACGGTGTGGTGGGTGCCTGACTGTAGTAAGCCGGCGACAGTACAAAGGAGACTCGAGCGGTGGGTGCGAGGGGGGGATAAATGTCGACGTGCGCTCCCCGTGTCACCCTTGCCATCGCCTCCTTTTAACGGCACGACGGGATGCACGGGACTGGTCCGAAGGAAAGACATGCTATCCCATGACGGAAAAGAAGGGAAGCCGGGGGAGTCCCCGCTGACGAAATCGACATTTCGCGGGATGAGAGGTCAAGAAGGGTCGAGAAGGGTCAGGCGCTTCGAGATGGGGGGGGGGGGG
>LAZP02000043.1:49684-61201 GCA_001272575.2 Ophiocordyceps unilateralis
GGGGGGGGGGGGGGGTGTAGAGGATGGTTGCACGACTCGGGCCGTGGCTTTGGAGGGATGATGGCAGGCTCTGCAGCTAGCGGGCTACTCTGAGACTGACGGCTGAGACGGTACACACTAAGGTATTCCTCTATGATGTGCAAAATGCGGGTACCAAATCGCTCCCGACACTGTCGAGCTACCTCAGCAGCTGTGTAAGTCAGCCGGACTAGAAAAGATGCTGCACCGTGCGCAAGGTGGTAGACGGGATGTCTGGTGTCGACTCGACTACTTCTGATGCGCATCTCGGCGCACGTGCCGGCTGGCAGCCGAGAGCTGGCTCGCCAAGCCGCACTTTACCCCCCCCCCCTCTGGTCTCCGTCCGGACGCTGCTATTGAGGGGGCGGCAAGCAGCCTGCATGCAGTGTCTTTATTCAGAGTACGGGTTAAACTAGTAGACTAAACAGCCTCCTTTCAGCTTTTGACTGACTTGATGCTGCGTATTCGCTACTCGCCTCTGCAGTACCCTCGGCCGCCGGACGCAGGGCGGCCCCGACCACTCTTTTTCTCATGATAAGCAAGTGCCGCAGACTCGTCCGTGGGCTGGCGGTACCACCACTACTACATAGCCACCCCCGTCTGTCTGCAGAACGCCCGGCGCCAGCCAATGCGCCTCTCCCTCCTCTTCCCTCTTCCTTCAACCCTCGTCTCAACGGGACCCCTGCGTCCAACCGACGACGTCAAGTCCGGTGCGTCAATGCGCCCGCCGAGACTGTGCCAGGCCGCCTTCTTCTCTGTTTGTTTCTTCTCAGCCGCACAGCTTCGCCCGTTCTCAGGCACAAAACGTAGATACTTCCCCGGTCGTACAATCACACTACACATTCGGAGCCCTCTCCATCTTTTCTCTCCGCCTCTGTGCTAGACCGTCTACAGCCGCTCGTCGCCATCTGCCTCCGCCCCGCAGGACCGGAACGCAATTGCCAGCGGGTATAATGAAAAGGCCCGACGACTGGCTTGGCTAGGTATCGTCCCGAGTCCCGTCTGACGAGGCCGGCCCCGAGGTCGTCAATGGGCGCCTCGCAGACGGGATACTAAAACTGTGCACCCACCCTACCTACCTGTTCATTCTCTTTCAATGCTTCTAGCGCTCGAGAAAACGGCGGGACTATTATTGAGACGGGACCTTCCGCCCGTGCTAACGTCCACTATCCCCTCGTCACCGGTGCTGGAAACTATCGAGAGTCGGGACTGAAACGCGGCGGCCATCTAAGAGTGTCCCTGACCAGAGGGAAACGAAACGAGCAAAAAGGAAGAAAAATGTCAACCCTTTGCGAAAGCCCAACTGGCGCCCGGGCTCTTTCTCTGGCACCCCTGCGAGACGCCCAAACCCTATCCGGGGCGTGGAGGGGCCTGTTGGAACCATCGTGTGGATGGATGACTCGCTGCTTCAGCCTCAACCCGCATGCTACGATGTGTCGTACCAGGGAGCCAGTGACTAATTTTGATCGGTGCTGCTGCTGCTGCTCATTTGCGTCAACATCCGACCCCTAACCCATCGACCACGCGACTCCTCAAGGAAGCATCGTAGTCGACCGTTCTTGACAAGCGACGTTGACCCTTTTCTTGATGGTAGCCGACTGCACGGCCCGGGCGGAGGACGATGATACGGGAAGGGGGCGGAATTGAGGAGAAGCGAGCGCACCATACCATTTAATTGCCGCGAGTAGTGTTTGCTTGGCGAGCCCTGTTGGTGGTTGGTTTTCGGACTCTTGGCTCCTCTTCCGTCCCTGTTTTCCGCCGCCGTTCCCTTTTTCCTTCTTCGTCGTCGTTGAACAAGGGACGAGGCGCGCGGCCCCCTCCCTTTGGGTTTGACAGCGGCCCAACACAGGCAACGGTACCTGCTGCCTCGGCGGGTTGGCGGCCGAGGCGCGGATTATCCAGCGGCTGAGTGGTCACTTTACAGCTTACAGACGGGAAAGTAAGTTAGGCTTTATCCCGCGGCCGGCTGGTCAGAGCATCCGCCGTGATTTGTGCAGACAGATTTCCCTTCGAGTGGCGCCCGTTCAGGCATGTGCCTCGTCCAGGATGCTGCTTCGGTCTGTTTCACTGTTGTCTGTCGCCGTCTGCCTTGCGGATACAACGTGGCTGCAAACCCGAAGTCTGCCTGGCGCGAACATCTACCGAGTGACCTGGCCTGCCTCCCTCGCAAGGAAGGCACGCCGCACGCCACGCGCGCGGGGCCGACGCAACTGCCATGCCCATGCCCCAGCGGGACAATTAAATAAATTAAAGAGGAAAAAAAAAAAGTGCGCTACGTCCGAGCTTGTGGATACCTTCGTACTTGCGTGTATTTCATGACGGGATGAATGCCAGAGGCTACCTACTACCTACCTACCTACCTACCTGCCCCAGGCAGGTAGGTGGTATGATGTAATCGCAACACCGACAGCGCAAGGCTACGATTCGTCCAAATGCTCTACAACGGCGGGAAGAATGAAAACATAAAAAAAGAAAGACGGCTCCTGAGGCGAAGATACTGTAGGCCATCCATCCGACTGAGCCTGTGGGTGCGAAGGTATGTTGTACACGCAATGCAGGTAGGGTCATGCATATACGTGCGTATGTACAGAACAGCGCCTTTGCTCTCGACTCGATCATGTCGCAAATGGGGTGAAAGGTACCTCTGTGTCACCTGCACAGTACAGCGACGCATTGCAGCTGGAGACAGACGATAAAATGGCGAGAGCAAAAATAAATAAAAAAAAAGTCTAAAAAAAAACAAGAAAAGAATAAAGCTGCCGGTGCAACCGCTAATCAGCAGCGTGCGCCCCAAGAGCTGCAGCATTGGTGGCCCCGCTTCGCTTGTCCTCAGCACGGGCGGCGTGGGCGTAGCGCGCCCGTTCCCTCCCATTTTCATGGGTAAGGTGAGTTTGGCAGCGAGCAGCGCAGGTCCTTTCCTCCACCAGACAGCCTCTCCCCCGTTTCTTCTCTCTCCTCTCCCTCAACAAACCGCGAACTTCGCCAGCGCCCGCGCGGCTTGGCCCCCAGACATTGTCCCCCCCCCATCCTCTCCCGCCCCTTTCTTCCTCTCCCCGGCCTTGAGCCCTTCTCTTCATCTCTTCGTATCTTCTTCTTTTTTTTTTTTGCCGCCTGCTACTGCTGAGTTTCTCGTCGTGTCCTGCCCAGTGGCTTTTTATCCTACCCTGCTCGTTTCGTGCCCTTCTCTCTGCCTCTCGCACGCCGCGCTCCGCCTTCCTTCGGTCTGCGGATGCGCCTCAGAACCAGCGCCTCTGGCCTTTTCTCGCGCAGCTGTTTCTTTCAACCCCTTCCCGCGCGTCGCGGTGCCACTGGCCGGCCCCTTAACCTTCTCGGCTCGACTGTACCTGGTCGGGGGTAGCTCACCGCCGCTCGGGCATCACTCAGCCGCGAGCCGCCTCGCGACTGCTGCTTCTTCCCCTTTCCCTTGGCCCATCCGTCATGGCGAATCACCATCCGTCGCCTACCATGATGCAGATGCAACATCAAGCCCAGGTGGCGGCCCAGGGCGTCCAGCAGGGTCATTACGCCCCGTCGCATCAGATCGCCTCCATGAACGAGGCCGTCTGGCTGCAGATTGGTAAGGTTACCGTCCTCCCTTTTTTTTTCCCCATGTCCATTGTTGACCGTCTTGCCCCCAGGGAGCTTCTCGGAACTCCTGCGCGTGCCGGATGAGGCCATGCACGCCTACGAGCGTGCTCTCCAAGCCAATCCCAACTCGGCCGCTGCTCTGAATGCCATTGGCATGCTCCTCAAGGGCCGTGAGGCATTTGACAAGGCTCTCGAGTTCTTTCGCGCTATTGTCCAATTGGAGCAGAACAATGGCGAGGCCTGGGGAAATTTGGGTATGCTTCGTCTCTAACCCTTTGCTTGTTCAACACGCTCATCGACGAGACAGGTCACTGCTATCTCATGACAGAAAATCTTCAAAAAGCATACGATGCGTATCAACAAGCGCTGGTCAACCTCAGGGATCCCAAGGTATTACATCTCTCCCTCCGCCAGTCTGCGCTCGTGCCTGACCTTGTTCTCGTAGGATCCGATGCTCTGGTACGGCATCGGCATACTGTACGATAGGTACGGCAGCTATGACTATGCCGAAGAAGCCTTTTCCCAGGTTATGCAGATTCAGCCCGACTTCGAAAAGGCCAACGAGATTTATTTCCGCTTGGGTATCATCTACAAGCAGCAGTCCAAGTTCAATCAGAGCCTTGAGGTGAGATGAAATCGCCTCGCTCCCGTCCTTGAACATGTTGGACCATTTGCTTATTCCGTCTGTCCAGTGTTTCAAGTACATAGTCAACTCGCCTCCCGGGCCTTTGACACAAGAGGACATTTGGTTCCAGATCGGTCACGTGCATGAGCAGCAGAAAGACGTAGGTCTTGACTTAGCTGGCTAGTCTATCTGGTGGTGGTATCACTGACGTGTGCTTCTTGTCTAGTTCGACAATGCCAAGGCTGCCTATCAACGCGTCTTGGATCATTCGCCCAACCATGCCAAGGTACTGCAACAGCTTGGCTGGCTCCATCACCAGCAGAACAACTCCTACGAAACCCAGGATAGGGCCATCCAGTATCTGGAAAAGTCCGTCAGCGCAGGTACGCCCCTTACCGTCCAGCAGCCGCATGCCGTGGAGCCTTAGCTGACCAACGCTTCTCCAGACAACACCGACGCCCAGAGCTGGTACTTACTCGGCCGGTGTTACATGTCGCAGCAAAAGTATCCCAAAGCGTACGAGGCCTACCAGCAGGCCGTGTATCGTGATGGGAAGAACCCGACATTCTGGTGTTCCATTGGTGTGCTTTACTATCAAATCAACCAGTATCGGGATGCTCTCGACGCATATTCGCGTGCCATCAGGCTAAATCCTTACATTTCCGAGGTGTGGTATGACCTGGGTACACTGGTAAGTCTTGCTCCTTGTCCGCTTTGTTCTCTCCTCCAACTTGACAGCTGACTTTGCCCCCCAGTACGAGTCTTGCAACAACCAAATCGCCGACGCGCTGGATGCGTATCAGAGGGCCGCGGAGCTCGACCCTGGTAATCCCCACATCAAGGCTCGTCTGCAGCTTCTCCGCGCCGCCTCCAACAACGGCGGCGGCGCGCCCCCGGCTCCCCAGCCGGCAGACGTCCATCCTCAGGCTTATCAGGCTGCCGGACCGTCGGGCCCGGTCGGACCCCAGTGGGGGGGCTCTGCACAGCAGCCGCCCTCGGGCGGGCCGCCGCCGCCGCCAGCGGGGGCTGGGGAGAACTGGGCGCGTGGACTTTCCAACGTCAACCCGCCTCCGCAGCCCCCCAATCCTTACGAGGGACGGGGAGAGCCCTTCCGCGGCCCGCCGCCGCCTCCGCAGCGTCAACCTAGCCCGCCGCAGGAGCCGCCGATGCGGCAGCAGCCTTATTCTGATGTCATCAGGGGGGGGCCTCCGCGCCGCGGCATGTCTCCGGCTGGACACGGGCAATACTCGCAGGGCCCCCCTCCGCCGCCCCCCGCGTTGGGCCCGGCGCCGGTTGATCGAAGGGTGGTGAACCCCAATTGGGGTGGTGCTACGCCGTCCGCCTCCGCGCCCCCATCGAGCTCCGCAAACGGGGCCAACCCTCCGCCAAACGGTATGGCTCCTTACAGGTCGATCCACAGCCCTCGTGCTGACGGCCGTCTTGCCCACGACAACCGGATGCCTTCACCCAAGTCGGCTTACCCGCAACACCAAGCCCCACCCCCGGCTTACGTTCATCACCCGGAAGCGCCGCCTCAAGCCGGGCCCGAGAGCGGACCGGCCCCGCCGCCGACGGCTCCTGAGGTGTCGGCCCAGCGTCTGGATGACAGACCGCCCTCGGTCGGTCCTAAGCGGATGCGAGAGTGGGAGGAGGAGTCTGCTGCCAAGAAGCAGGCAAACGAGGAGAACCGGGCGCGGCTCGATGATATGAGGCATCGGAGGCCCTCAACTCCTCCCGCCCCTCGAGACGCGTACCGTCGCAACTCGCCCGAGTCGAGAAGGGCCGACGATCCGCGCCGCGGCGAGGATTCGAGGAAGGTTGACGACGCACGCTCCCAGAGCGATGGCTACCATCCCTCGGAGGCTGCCCACCATGCTCCGCCCGTCGGCCCTAGTCAACTACCGCCTATGCCGCAGGCAGGCGGCCCTGCGCAAGAGAAGCCGCAAGCTGGGCCGGTACTCAAGGAGGAACGGCCCGCAGCGGACCAGGTCACCATGCCCCCCCCGGCTCCGGCGGCGGCGGAACCCGAGCGAGCGGCGAGGAAGATGGACGTGGACGAGGATTACGACGACAGCGGTGAGGACGATAAGAAGGCAGTGCTCACCAACGGTTCAGCGCAGGGACCAGGCTCCGCGGACGGGAAGACGACATCGCCCACTGGCGCCGGTGTGAATGGTCCCTCCAGCGCCGTCGCTAAAGGCGAGTGAGTGTCGAAACAGGAGGGAGCGCGTAGACGGATAGGGGCGTGGCTGGGTTGAAATGGTCGTGCCGTAACATTGGCTTGTATGCTCCTGTACATCACGCCGCGCAGAGTCCTTGATTTCCTTTGTCACGGGAGATTAGCCGGATTGGTGGGAGGCGATGGTTGGGGCCCTTTTTTGGCTATGCAGCCGCTGGTGAACGATATCCGTGTGACTCGAATGCCCGCCTAGGTCATTAGCTTTATTTAGGCATGCATTAAAATTTTGTCTAACAAGCAAATGTCTATGCCTCGCCTCGGCTGTCGTTTGTTGGTTTACTCTGTGACTGTATTAACTAACAAACACATACATCCGTAGCGCTCGACTTCTCGACTTTGTGCCACCCTTTTGTTTTCTCGTTGCGCCCTCGACGAAGCGAAAGCTGTCTCTTATTACCAGCAAGTACCTAGGCATCTTGCTGCAGCAGGTAGGCATGTGGTAGAAGTGCAGCACTCGAGTATCGCCGAGTTTGTTTCTCGTTGTTGCGGAGTGCCCGCGGTTCAAAGGTCGCTAGTCTACCTTCCGTGCTATTAGGTAAGCAGCACAACGGGGCATGCCTGCTGCTGTGCACGTGCCATGCACGCACAGCTTCCTTAGATACTTTGGACATTTCGCGCCCACAAAAAAAAAAAAAGACTGAAAATCCTTGAGGCTCACCAAGTTCTTCACGACCACTAACCATTCAACCACGCAGCCGCCGCCTCCGCCAAGATGAGTGTATGTGTCGAGGATCAAAACAAGAATTGTAATTTGTGCTGACCCTTTACGGTGGTAGCACCGGAAATTTGAGGCGCCTCGTCATGGCTCTCTCGCCTTCCTGCCCCGGAAGCGTGCCGCTCGTCACCGCGGCAAGGTCAAGTCGTGAGTTGGCAGCCGTGATCTGGCGACGGCCGCCGGCGCAAAGCATAATGGCTAACCCTTTGTCATGGCAGCTTCCCCAAGGATGACCCCAAGAAGCCTGTTCACCTGACGGCCGCCATGGGCTACAAGGCTGGCATGACGACCATTGTCCGGGACCTCGACCGGCCCGGCGCCAAGGCCAATAAGAAGGAAGTGGTCGAGGCCGTGACCATCATCGATACGCCACCTGTACGAACAACGCAGCCCGCTTGGCTTTGTGCCTATGGCTAACATCTCGTCGTCAGATGATCGTTGTTGGTCTTGTTGGCTATATCGAGACTCCGCGCGGTCTGCGGTCGCTCACGACGGTGTGGGCCGAGCACTTGAGCGACGAGATCAAGCGCCGCTTCTACAAGAATTGGTACAAGAGCAAGAAGAAGGCCTTTACCAAGTACGCCAAGAAGCACTCGGAGAACAGCGGTGCCTCCATCTCCCGCGAGCTGGAGCGCATCAAGAAGTACTGCACCGTCGTCCGCATCCTCGCCCACACGCAGATCCGCAAGACGCCCTTGAAGCAGAAGAAGGCCCATCTCATGGAGATCCAGATCAATGGCGGCTCCGTCGCCGACAAGGTCCAGTTCGGCAAGGATCTCTTTGAGAAGCCTGTGTCCATCGACACCGTCTTCGAGCAGGACGAGATGATCGACGTCATCGCCGTCACCAAGGGCCACGGCTTCAACGGCGTGACGGCCCGCTGGGGCACCAAGAAGCTGCCGCGCAAGACTCACAAGGGTCTCCGCAAGGTGGCTTGTATCGGGGCGTGGCACCCCTCGCACGTCCAGTGGACCGTCGCCCGTGCTGGTCAGATGGGCTATCACCACCGCACGTCGGTCAACCACAAGGTCTACCGCATCGGCAAGGGTGACGACGAGAACAATGCCTCGACCGAGGCTGATGTCACCAAGAAGAAGATTACGCCGTGTGTAGCATCCATGACAGTGAGCATTCAGGAGGCATCTTGGCTAACCATTGCATACAGTTTGGGTGGCTTCGTCCGTTACGGCGAGGTCAACAACGACTTTGTCATGGTCAAGGGCTCCGTTCCCGGCGTGAAGAAGCGCATCATGACGCTGCGCAAGTCCATGTTCACGCACACGTCGCGTAAGGCGCTGGAGAAGATCAGCCTCAAGTGGATCGACACATCTTCCGAGTTTGGTCACGGGGCGTTCCAGACGGCGGCAGAGAAGAAGCAGTACCAGGGCACTCTTAAGAAGGATCTGTCAACCTCGTGACGTTTGGCTGCTTGTTTTCCTCTATTTTTCCCTTTGGTTTCAGGGCTTGCATCGGTGTCGAGGGAAGTCTGGCTCGCACCCGGCTGGGATCTTAGCCACGGGGGCGAGGTTTAAGGTCCAGGTAGAGGGATGAAAATGAAGCTGTCCATGATGCAATGCAGTTGATGCAGGCGTCACAGTGGCAAAGCCATGGCTTACCTTGGCACTGTAGTAGTGACGGCCGAAGCTGACGCTCAGCGGCTATTATAGCCTAGGGGTGAATGCCACCAATCACAAGGCGGTCCGGGTGGAAACGCAAGTGATACGTCATCCCCCACTTTGGACAAAAACCTGGACAGTCTCGGCTCCAACTGGATCACGACGACCATAATCCTCGAGGCGGCAGATGATCGGGCACGGAGTGTGGCGGTCTCTTGCTCAAGCCTGCGCGCGGACGAGAACATCCCGGCACGTGTCGATTTCAGTGCGGCAACACCTTTCAGCAGGCGTGGGAGCGACAGCGAAGCACGGACGACGTGGCCTGCGGAGCAGCAGCGGAATGGCGAGTGACGAAGACTACATGGCGTTTCTCGACAAGGCGAACAAGGACCTGTCCGAGGGTCAGGCGGCGGCGCAGCGGAGCGGCGGCGACGATAAGTTTGCCTTCAAGGCGGTGGACCAAGGCAGCGCGGTGCCGGCGGCTATACGGGACGTGTGCAAGAAGGAGGTATACGTGACCGATGCGGACGAGCCCTTCGAGGAGGTTTCTCTCAAGTGGACGGGCGAGGGGGGGTTACCGGACGAAGGTAAGGCGGCCGGTCGGGGTGGCTTGCTACGAAGCGGACAGATGGCAGAAGCTGACGGGTGACGCAGTCGAGTTTGCCAAGTTGATCCAGCACTGGGAGGCGGCGTCGGCGAAGATTGACATAATGGACCCGACGGACTGGGACCCCAAGGGCCGGTATGGCGCTGTGGTGGATGCGGTTAGGAAGGCGAGTCGTGGCAACGACGTGAGGGTTTACCGGGTGGTGAGGGACGAGACGAGAGTTGAGTATTGGGTTGTCACGAGGGATGAGGACAGGATCGTCGGGGCTAAGGCGTTGGGGGTTGAGAGTTGAGGAGAGTTGGTTGGGTTGAGGGATGCCATAGTGGGCTGATGAGTGGTGGACCATGTAGGGTAGGCGTAGGTAGGTGGTTCGGCTGGCTTGAGTGCGCACGGGGACTCCACCAAAGGCATCTACCTACCTACGTCCCTACCTACCCACCCACCTACCAAGAGGCTGAAGCGTATTGGTATCACGAACCCAGGTATCTCGACGACGTCTCGTGACTCGAAGCAGCCGGCACGACAATGACACCTGGGCGGCCCCGAGAGGAGCTGCTTTGGTCCCTGGACAGTATGGCGGGCGCGGTAAGTGGTAGCAGGGGGGAGAGAAGAGAGGAAAAGCCAGCTGAAGTGCCGGCTCGGCAGCAACTGGAGCCGTCGCTGGAAATGGTGGGCAGCATCATCGAGCGTCGACGTCCCAGCGGGCTCAGACCAACACTGGTTCCGGTCTACCGGCAGATGTCATCGGACCTCCTGACCCCGTCGGCGGCATACCTCAAGCTAGCGGCCGCCCGTTCGTCGTCGGACTACTCCTTCCTCTTCGAATCGGCGGCAACAGAGCAGGTCGGACGGTGGAGCTTCGTGGGCGCGGGTCCGAGAAAGGTGCTGACGACGGGGCCGGGCTTCGGGACCGAGACGGACCCTCTGCCCGGGCTGGAGGCGGAGCTGGCCCGACAGGTGGTGGCGGACGTGCCGGGCTTGCGACTCCCGCCCTTGACGGGGGGCGCCATCGGCTATGTCGGCTACGACTGCGTCCGCTACTTTGAGCCCAAGACGGCTCGGCCAGGGATGCGGGACGTGCTCCAGATTCCCGAGTCGCTGTTCATGCTCTTCGACACCATCATCGCCTTCGATAGGTACTACGGCGTCATCCAGGTCATCGGATACGTCGCCGTCCCGCCCCAGGGATCGGCCGAGTCGGAGCTGGCGACAGCGTACGAGCGGACGCGGGCGGCGGTGCAGGATGTCGTCGACGTGCTCGACGCGCCGGGCGTCGACGTTCCGCCACAGCCATCCGTCCGATTAGGGCAAAAGGCGGAATCCAACATCGGGCGTCAAGGCTACGAGTCACACGTCCGTCGACTCAAAGGCCACATCGAACGCGGCGACATCTTCCAAGCCGTGCCCTCGCAGCGACTGGCGCGACCGACGGACCTTCACGCCTTCAACATCTATCGCCACCTACGAACCGTCAACCCTTCGCCCTACCTCTTCTACCTCGACTGCCGCGACTTTTGCATCGTCGGCGCCTCCCCCGAACTGCTGGTCAAGAGCGAGAGCAGTAGCGGCGACGAGTCCGGACCGAGACGCATCGTCACCCACCCCATCGCCGGAACCGTCCCACGCGGCCCGTCGATAGCGGAAGATGGTCGGCTGGCGGCCGAGTTGCAAGCCTCGCTCAAGGACCGGGCCGAACACGTCATGCTCGTCGACCTGGCCCGCAACGACATCAACCGAGTTTGCGACCCGTGCTCGGTCCGGGTCGACAGGCTGATGGTGGTGGAGAAGTTCAGTCACGTCCAGCATCTCGTCTCCCAGGTTTCCGGCCTCTTGCGACGGGGCAAATCGCGCTTCGACGCTTTCCGTTCCGTCTTCCCGGCCGGTACCGTCTCCGGCGCGCCCAAGGTTCGCGCCATGGAGCTCATCGCCGAGCTCGAGGGCGAGAAGCGCGGTGTCTATGCCGGTGCCGTCGGTTACTTTGGCTATCAGGCCGAGGACAGGGAGGGCAACGTCGTCGATGGAGCCATGGATACGTGCATTGCGTTGCGGACCATGGTCATTAAGGATCGAGTAGCCTATCTCCAGGCAGGTTTGTCTTTCCCCCCCCCC
>LAZP02000430.1:0-18180 GCA_001272575.2 Ophiocordyceps unilateralis
GGGGGGGGGAAGGGGGGGGAGTATATTCATAGCGCATCGCTGTTCGGGGAGAGGAAGCCAAGCTGAGGGGCGAGATGATAATGGATAGATGGTTGTGTATGTAGTACAGGTTTGGTCGGGAGGGGGGAAGGGGGGAAAAGTTTGCCATGTCATGTTGTGCGCCCTCAGCTTGTCCCAGTCGTCTTCGTCGCATTGGTGGCGTCGGTCCGGATGAGAGGGAAACCCGCCCTTCTTCTTCTTCTTCTTCTTCTCCTTTGTTTTTTTGTTTTTCTTTGCTACCCCCTGGTAGAGAGGTAGCTACGACTCGATATCGAGGTTCTGAAGCGGCACATAGCCAGCATCGGCCGCAGCACGCCGTCCTCCGAGGCGCCACCAGGCTCGCGGGCTACGACGAGCCGCCAGAGGCTGCTGCTCCTCGCCGGCGGCCTGAAGCATCCAGCGCGGCCGCGTCCAGAACTTGAGGAGAAGGCTGCTGACGACGACGCTGACGCTGCTGCAAGCCATGGCGAAGCCGGCCATCATCGGGTGCATGTGGAAGCCCAGCGGAAGGAAGAAGCCCATGGCGACGGGTAGGCCGAGGAGGTTGTATAGACAGGCCCAGGCGAGGTTCATCTTGATGCGGCGGAAGATGGAGCGCGTCAAGTGCATCGCGGCCGGGACGCTCATCAGGTCCGAGGGCCGCATCAGGACCACGTCTGCCGCCTCCATGGCCACGTCTGTGCCGCTGGCCATGGCCATGCCGACGTCGGCCGTCGCCAGGGCGGGCGAGTCGTTGATGCCGTCGCCCACCATGGCCACGACCTCACCACGAGCCTGCAGCTGTCGGACCATGGACTGCTTCTGGTCCGGACTGGCTCCGGCGAAGACGTCTTCGGCTGCGATGCCCACAGCAGCCGCCACAGCCAGCGCCGTCGACGGCTGATCGCCTGTCACCATGGCCGTCTTAACGCCCATGCGATGCAGCACCGCCACCGCTGCCGCTGCCCCGTCCTTGATCGTGTCGGCGAGGCACACGTGGCCCGTGTACTGGCCGTCGATGGCCACGAAGATGTTGGTCGTTCCGGCCGCAGCCTCCTTTGTCATGTCATCGCCTCCTCCGCCCGCTTTCCGCCGAGAGGCCGCGTTGAGCTCGTCCGAGGCCTCGACCGCATCGCGTGGCACCTCGACTCCGTTTGCTTCCAAGTGTCTGACGTTGCCGGCCAGCACTCGATACCGCATCGGCGCCGCAGCAGAGTGAGGCTCGACCAGGGCCCTGACGCCCTGTCCCACCGTCACCTCGAAATCGTCGACGCTACCGGCCAAGGCGCCCTCCGGCTCCATGCCGACCTCGCGCTTGGCCGCCTCCACCAGGGCCTTACCGATCGGGTGCTCGCTGCCCATCTCGGCCAAGCCGACAATGGACCACCAGAGCCGCCTCCGCCAGTCGTTGGCCGCCCACGGCGTCGCCATCGTCGTCCTCGCCACGTTCATCTTGCCGTAGGTCAAGGTGCCCGTCTTGTCCAGTACGACTTGTGTCACCTTGGTCGTCCTCTCGAGCGCGCCGCCGCCCTTGATCAGGATGCCGTTTTCGGCCCCGATGCCCGTGCCCACCATGACGGCCGTGGGCGTTGCCAGGCCCAAGGCGCAGGGGCAGGCGAAGACGATGACGGAGATGCAGAGCTTGACGCAAACCATGATCTTGCCGCCGCTGGCATTCTGCAAAAAGATCTTGGGCGGGTGCGGCAGAACGTGACTCAACACGATCCAGGCGACAAAGGTGCAGAGGCCCAGGATGATGATGGTTGGCACAAAGTAGCCAGCCAGCGTATCGGCCAGCTGTTGGATCGGTGCCCTGGCCGTCTGCGCGTCCTGCACCAGCCGCACGATCTGGCTCAGTTGCGTGTCTTTGCCGGCCCGGGTGACGCGGAAGTCGAAGCGGCCGTTGCCATTGACGGTGCCTCCGATGACGCTGTCGCCCACGCGCTTCTTGACCGGAATCGCCTCGCCCGTCACCATACTCTCGTCCACGTACGTCTCGCCTCGAACCACGACGCCGTCGGCCGGGATCTTATCGCCGGGACGGATGATGACCATGTCGCCTACCTGGAGGAGCTCCGTAGCAATCTCCCTCTCCTCGTAGGCCGAGGCCCCGGACCCCGACATCAGCCGCGGCGTCGTGGGCGTCACGGGGCCCCGCGGCGACTTGGCCCAGGCCTCGGCCGCCTTTTCGACGGCGATGGAGTCGGTGTAGATGGTAGCCATGGACGGCGCCAGCGACATGAGCCGCGACAGCGCCTTGGACGTCTGGCCCTTGGCGCGGTTCTCCATGTAGCGACCGAGGGTGATGAAGGTGATGAGCATGGTGCTCGTGTCGAAGATGGTGCTGGGCCGGCTGTAAGGGGGCACCAGCAGCGAGACGAGCATGGAGAGGAGGCTGAAGAAGAAGGCGCACGAGGTGCCGAGGATGACGAGTACGTCCATGGTGGGAGCGCCGTGCCTGATAGACTTGTAGGCCGAGACGTAGAAGCGATGGCCGATGCCGAACTGGACGGGTATCGTGAGGCACAGGCAGATGACGTCGCCCAGGAACAGGCCGGGCACCGGGGCCCAGGCGCCAAAGTCGAGCGCCGGCAGGACCATGGGCAGAACCATGCCTATGATGAAGACGGGGACGGCGAAGGAGAGCGACGTGTGGAAGGCGGACCGCCACTCGGTGATCTCGCGCGTCTTAGCCAGCGACTCAAGTTGGGCGTTGTTGTCTTGACCGTCGGCGACGAGCGCGTTGAAACCCAGGGCCTCGACAGCCTCGACGACAGCTCGGAGCCCGGCGACGGCGGGCTGGTGCGTCACGGTGAGCCGGTCGTTCGCCAGACTCAGCGAGGCGGCAGAGACGCCGGGCAGAGCCCTGAGCGCCTCTTCCAGCTTCTTGGCCGCGGCCGCGTCGGGTTTGCCGTAGACGTTGAGCTGGGCCGTGGAGAAGCTATCGCCGCGGTCGAGGGCGTCGGAGACGGTGCTCACGATGGAGGCATCGAACCCCCGGTCGTCGATGATCTGGGCGATCTGGTCGACCGACAGCTTGGTGATGTCGTGGGTGATGACAGCCCGCTCGGCCAACAGGCTGATGTTGAACTTGAGCACACCGTTGACACCCTTGAAGCCGCCCTCGACGGCCGAAGTGCAGGCGCCACAGGTCATGCCCTCGATGGCAACGGTGGTGATAGCCACGGAATCGTTGGCATCGCGGGGTGACGCAGCCGATGTGACAGTGGCGACGATTTGAGCGCCGAAGCCGCGATCCTCGATGATCTCGGCGATCTGATCGGCCGTCAGCACCGCCGGGTCGTGCTCGATGACGGCGCGCTCCGAAAGCAGAGAGATGCTGAAGCTCTTGACGCCGGGCACGCCCTTGAAGCCGCCCTCAACGGCCGAGGTGCAAGCGCCACAGGTCATGCCCTCGATGGCAACCGTGGTAGATGCCGAGGCTCCATGGGCGAATGACTTGGCCGCGGGACTCCGCATATCCGTTGATAACAACTCGGCCTCGAAGCCGCGGTCTTCGACCATATCACGAACCTGCTCGGCCGAGATGGTGTCGAGGTCGTGGGTAACGACGGCGCGTTCCATTATGAGGCTGACGGAGACGCTACGAACGCCATCGACGCCTTTGAAGCCAGCTTCAACCGCTGAGGTGCAGGCGCCGCAGCTGAAGGTGGCGTCAGTCAGCTTACTCGGTCGAGGTTGCGCCGGATATTGCTCACGTCATTCCGCCTACGCGGAGAGTCGTCGTAGCCATGCGCGGGCCTCCGGAGCTTACGGCGAGCCGAACCGTTCCGGACTCCGGCGGTGGGATGGCGATAGCCAAGGGAGCCATGGTCCTTTGAGTGGGAGAGGAGGGGGGATGAGAGAGAGAGAGAGGAGAGAGGACGGATGGGATCATTCGAGGTCAGGGCCTCTGCGTGCGCATCTCGAATGAAGCAGGCGGTTTGAATTCGAGGGGTAGGTATCAGGGAATGGTTGCGATATTCCTGCCGCGAAGACCAGCTTCCGGAGAGGGGAGGATGAGGCGGCGGCGGCGGCGGAGGAAGAGGATTTTGTCGGGATTATTAGTCGCAGTGAAGTGTACGTCGCATAGGAGACGGCCCAAGTGGGGGGAAGAACAAAGCATGAATGGACCGAGCGAATGAAGAAGAATAATGGAGAGGCGAAGAAGAATAGGAATGGCGAATGGCGCAATGAGCGTCTGGGGAGGTTGGAACAGTCGCCAGGAGGCCAGGAGACGAGACGACGAAACGGCGAGACAGCGAGGGGAGGCCCCTGCGGAGTGTTAGATAAGCCCGTGTTGGGCCGGGGGGGGGGAAGGAGGGGGCTAGCACAGGCACACACAGGCTTTGCGCACTATTCGTCGTACTGCAGACAGTAGCTGTAACCGTCGTGTACGAGTCATTGGTTGCCAGCAAGTAGGTCGAATTCTACCTGCAAATACTCGGACCGATGTTCTAGTTTCGAGACCATGCGAATGCCTATTGCCGGCTGAGCACCGAGAGAAACATGCCTCTGCATGGTCGTTGTTACCAGAGGCCGGACTCAACCATCAGAATGGAAAGCCCGGCCGGGCGCCGTTCGTTAGCGTCGCCGCAGCCGCACTAACTTTACTCCTACCCGACACAGCCACGGCTAGATGGTACCGCCTGGCAGCGACTGAGGTGCCCGTCAGGTAACATCCTCCAAACGAGCTTACACGCAGTTTAAGATGGAAATCGCCTTTTACCACACGGTTTAAAATCGGCGGCGGATCGACAAGCAGCCAGAGAATTATCGGTCAAGCCTCTATCGCTTGGCTCCTGGGTGTTTCCCGCCGTTTCGGGTCGGAACCGAAGCGTTGCAACGGATGGACCCTGAAGCCGCGACGGCAACGGAGTACTTCACCGGTACTTTTAGTCTGCATGAACGATACTGCTAGCTCCTTTTTCCCGCCCTCCCGTCAATGTCATGGCCCGTGGCGTGACTCGTCGCGTGACCAAGCAAGGCTGTAGGATTTTTTTTGAATCCTCCCGACGCCAGCCGAGCCTGGGCCCGTCGAACACCCCCTCCTCTCTGTGACGTCGTCAACTTGATGTGAGTACCTACTACTCACTTTCTAGTATTTCGTCCGTCACACATCGATCTCCATCGATCTCCATCGCCAGATCCAACTTCATCTCTCCTGGGCTCGGTTCTGTCTCCTTGTCCGCCCTCGGTCCATCGACGACTGCAGCTCCATTGACTCCAGACACTCCTGACTCGCTCGCCAGCCGCTCAGGCCTCCTTTCTCTGGCCGCTCCGGCCGTCCGGCAACTCATTTCAGGGCCCGCTCCAGGCACTCGAGGTTTGGCCTGTTTCAGCTGTTTCCAGCGCCGGCCAAGCCGCCTCTAACCTCCCGTCCTTCGGCCCCTCTCTGCTGGATTCCTTCACCCCTGCCGGGCCGCCAGTCCGTCCGTCGAACCGCATCTCGCACCGGCGAGGCCGCCGCTCGCCGAACGGCCAAACATCATGGAACAGGCCAAGGCTCTAAACGCACTTGAGGTATGGAACTGCCATCATCCCCACATCCGTCCCGCCTTACCGGCTGATCTCATCCCCTCGGTGAAAGCCCTTTTTGGCGCTCTCCAAGTCCGCCACGTCCCCTCGCGCCGCGGCCGACCTAGTCATTCGAGCGACGTCGGCTCCCAACACCTTCGTCTTCGCCGAACTACTGCAGACGCCTCAGTTGCAGGCTCTGGCCCGAAGCCCCGACTACAGTTCCCACCTGCGCCTCCTCCACATCTTCTCCTATGGCACCTACCAGACCTACCTCGCAGCCGCTGCCGACCTACCCCGCCTCAGCGACGCCCAGACACTCAAGCTCCGCCAGCTATCGCTGCTGACGCTGGCCCGCGACCGCGCGAACCTGTCGTATGATGCGCTTCAGCGCGCCCTCGGCCTCGCCTCCGCCCGCCAGCTCGAGAACCTCGTCATCAAGGCCGTCTATCAGGGCCTGCTGCACGCCACCCTCGATCCCGCCCGTCAGACCGTCCGCGTCACCAGAGTCGCTCCTCTACGTGACGTCCAGCCCGGCTCCATCCCCGAAATTATCGCCGCCCTCAACTCCTGGGCTCTCCGCTGCTCCTCGACCTTGGTCGACATCGAGGCCCAGATGGCTCAGGTCCGCTCCACCGCCGTCACCCGTGCTGCCGACGCCAGGGCCGCCGACGACAAGCTACGCCGCCTCATGGCCGACCTGCGCGAACCCGACAAGGCGCAGGACCCCCGCGAAATGTCGAGGAGAGGCCTCGGCAAGCGTGCCATGGCTGAGCAAGGTGCCTCCGCCGACGAGAAAATGGAGCTGGATGAACCCTACCAGTTGGAGGAGCAGACGAAGCGGGCCGGTAAACGGAAGATGTGATGGCCCGTCCGCTGTCTCTCCCGGCTACATAATTCGCGTGTCGCCTGTCTTCTAGGCCACAGTCCGGCTACCCATTCACTATGCGACGAAACGATTCACGACGAATGTACAAAGCCTACTGCTATTCCAGCCCGACATAAAATCGGATTAAAAAAAAGTGCCTTGGTCCGACTGGCGGCGCATTGCTCCATCTACGTGAAAATATTGACCACGGCCTCTCAAGAGCCCATTTCAACGACACCGCGAATGCTAGTGACGCGAGATGGCATAGCCCGCACGAATTAGAGTTGTCGAAGAAGGGGGGGGCATTCAAGTGAAATACAACACCAGAAGAGAATAAAAAAACATTAGAGAGGTTCACCAATAGAACATAAAGAAATGGACGGACTGGTCCGAAAACAAACATCCAGTGCCGTATATGAAGAAGACGTGGCAAGCAAGGTAGCCTCTCCATACCCCCAATTCACATCGTCTTCGTCCGTGGCCACGAATCGAAGTCGTCTCGTCTTCCGATGCCGGGATCATCGCCGTGGTGGTGTCCGGATGCGCACACGGCTCTGCCGTCACACAAGGATTCCCCAACACAACCCAGGGCCCATGGGAGCTGAGCGAGAGCCGACACAGGCACCCAACTCAAAGCCGCTTGCCAGGCACGAGGATGAAGAGCAGGCAGAGGGCAGCGTCGACGAGCAAAGTCACGGCGAGGACCATGACGGCGCGCTTGGCGAGGAGCTGACGGACGTAGGGCTCCCGTATGCTCGAGAAGTTGAAGGGCGTGTACTCGCTGAAGCCGACCAGGGCCATGATGGGGTCCAGGGAATACTGGTACGAGGCGAGGAAGTAGACGCCGACGGTGAAGGGCAATATGAGCTTTTCGTGCAAACGGGTTAGCCAGCTGTGTGCTGCGGCGGCGAGTGAAAAGAAGACTCGGGGCACACTCACCCAGCACCTCGTGGCGCGCCAGCTATCGAGAAAGATGAGGACGAAGCCAGCCCAGAAGGCGCCAAACATGGAGACGAGGCCGATGATGAGCCGCATCACGAGCGTCGGGGGGATCAGGTTGCCCAGGGCCTTCATGCGAAGGAAGCCCGGAAAGGCGTCTCTTTCCATGGCCTGGAAGACATAGTCCTTGGCCACGTCAAAGACCTCCGGGTCGTCGCGGCCTTGGTCCTCGATGGCGGCGGTGACGTCTTGAGTGATGGATCCGGGTAGTGTAATCTCCCGCTCGGCGCCCGGTAGCAGAAAGGTGTAGAGGATCTTCTCGGCCGAGGCGCGGATGTCCTGGCGGGCGACGGTATGCGAGGGCGAGTTGGAGTCGGTCACGTCGCGGGGCGTGCTGTACTGCGGGCTCGGCCGGACGACGCCGGAGCCGCTGTGGGGAGAGTCATGGGGCTGATCCTCGCGCAAAAAGGCCGACATCTGCGCGTCCTGATCCCTCTCCTTTTCGGACGCGTACATGGAGGGGCCGGCGGCACGCGGCTCAAGATCGCCCAGGCTCTCGAGGATGCCCGACGACCTCTTGGAGCCGGCCTTGTCGACGTCGGGCGTGGCCACAAGGACAGATCGTCGGAGCTCGCGCACATAATGACGGCACAGAGACATGTGTTGGGCCACATCCAGCCTGGAGTAAGCACGTCAGCGGCCGCGGAGGGTTCATTGGCGCCGAAATCACCAGACGACCTACCAAAAATCGAGGTAATCGACCGAGCGCTGCTGGTCGCGCATGTAAATGTAAAAGGAGAAGAGATCGACGGGCGGAAGCGTGCGGCGGCTCAGCACTTCGAAGAGAGTGGGAAGTCTGTTGCGCGAAAGGTCGGGCTGTGGCGACGGACTCGCCGGGGCCATATTGGTCGCCATGATGATGCCGATCCGCTGGAGGTTGAGACTGTATTCAGGCAGGATTTCTCTGCTTTTGGTCCCTGTCCCTTTTGACGTCCTTCCTTTCCGGGCTCCTAGTTGTTGCCCTTCTGACGAGGCCTAATTTCAATAGTCGTCGTAGATTGTTGTAGAAGCGAACGGACTGACAGCTGTGGAAATGAAAAGGCTTTGACTCCGGGCGGGTTCGCGACAGCTGGTTTCACAAAGCCCTCCCTGACGACGAGCCCCCTCTCATTTGCCCTGATGTTGGTCGAGCGGTACCGGTTGAAGGGCTGAATTGAATTCGATTGCCTGCTGGAATAGGGGTAGCGAAAGATGCGCGCCGCTGAGAGAGAGAGAGAGAGAGAGAGACAGAGAGAGAAAGAGAGAGGCGCTCGAGGCGCTCGTGATCCGCACCGGGGTTGCAGCCTAGTGCTGCTTTCGGGTTGAAGCCGACAAAGCACTTGAGGTTGAAGCCGCGGCCATAAACAGGGGCGGCCAAACTTCGGCTTGGTTGGTTGTGAGAAGCAATCAAAGAGCAGCGCACGGGTCACGTGGCACGCACGTGAATCAAGGTGTCCATCTCGCAGATGGTGGCTTCTGATTGGCTCGCTAGCCCTAGCACCTCACACTGGCTGCGCACAAAGAATCATTTTTTTTAGCCAGCCTCCACACCACCGACGAGGACCTCATCGCCAGGCAGACGAAGAGTCGGACCCGAAGGTACGAACACCGCAACATCGCTTCTGTTTTCCCACTGCAGGAACCTTCGCGAACTCTACACTCCCTTCAAATCTCACCACGACGTTGCCGTCACCCGTCCTCGACAGCAGACACCAACTGACACGCCCTATAGAAATGTCGTCGACCAAGGCAAAGAAGCCCAGCGGCAAGGCTCAACGCTCCGCCATCGCGGACGTTGTTGCCCGCGAGTACACCATCAATATGCACAAGAGGGTATGTCCTGGCTGAGGAAAACAACATGAGGCGGTTGCCGCGAGGGCTGACGGAGCTGTTGGTAAAAGTTACACGGCGTCTCCTTCAAAAAGAGGGCTCCGCGCGCCATCAAGGAGATCAAGGCGTTTGCTACCAAGTCCATGGTAAGGATATCGTGGTCGCTAGAACGACACCCTTCAAGGCGGCGCTGACACGACCGCCTAGGGCACCTCGGACGTCCGCATCGACCCTCAGCTCAACAAAAAGGTGTGGGAGTGCGGTGTCAAGGGTGTCCCCTTCAAGCTCCGTGTCCGCATCTCGCGCCGACGAAACGACGAGGAGGACGCAAAGGAGAAGCTGTACAGCTACGTGCAGGCGGTCAACGTCAAGAACCCCAAGGGCCTTTCCACCGTCATTGTCGAGGAATAAAACTGCACGTCGTCTTTTCTCTTGGGACTGGGTACAGGCGCATGCCATTTCGGAGTTGACAGGAAGAGGAACAATGCGCAAAAGCAGAGACAACCAAGTGATGATTGCTGGTTTCGCTTGTAAGCGTACGCCACGACGCGATGCCACGCTCGACTCCCGTGTCGCCGGGCGGACGAAAGGGCTATGTAATTCCAAGGAACGCGCGGTTGTAACAATGCAGCCCATAAGTCCGCAGTGGGAATCCAACAAAGCCCCAAGCCTGGACTCCCAATAAACCAGTAACAGAGAGGAGACAAATATGAAGGGGATTATGACTATGCCTGATGAGAACACTCCCAAAGAGAGGGGAGGGGGACAGAACGGCGCATCAATCTTCATCCAAGTCCCTATGTCGTCCCAAGACCTTGCTTTTGAATTCTTGCGGATCCTTGTCCCACAGCTCGGCAGCCTCGCCGTTGAGTGGAGATGCGCTGTAGCCAGATCAGCATGCGGAAGGGAACCATGAACGGAACGGACAAATTTACTTATTGGGCTCACCGAGCAGGCTCTGCAAACTCAGCAAGACGGTCTGGATGTTGTAGGCGGCGGTCCACTTGTCCTTGAGAATATCGAGGCAGATTCGGCCGGAAAAGTCGACGTTGGGGTGATAGATGGGCGTCTTGAAGAGGACGGTGGGCGCGGCGTAGGGGTAATTTGAGGGAAACGCGAAGCTGAGCTTGAAGGTCAGACCGGCGTAAGGGGTGTCGTCGGGGCCCTCGATGGTGGCGATCCAGGAGAGCAAGTTGCCGTCGGCGGAGGGAAAGGCCGAGATGCCTGGGGCGGGGGACGTCATGAGATGCATGAGTTCCGTCTGCAGTCTAAGACGGGGAGCCAAAAGTCAGTGGGCGTAGACGAAGTGAATAAAGGGGATTCATACCTCTTGGTGACGCTGTGTGTATCGGGGCCCTTGCGGGAGCCATTGAGCTTGGCGGCCTGGACGCTGCCGGGCGCCGAATTCTGACTATCCTCGCTCGCGTAGTCCATGCCTGGAAGGCGTTGGATAATGTCCCGAGTTGATTCGTCTTCGCGCCGTCAACCACGCAACGGGGGGGGGGGGGAAGGGGAATTATGTGCTCGGTACACACGCTTTGTCGATGCGATTAATGTTTTCGATCAACGACCCAGGTGTGTATGTACGTCCCTTCCGCGCAGAAAAAAAAAAGGCAAACAACTGACGCGCACATACACGCACGCACGCGCGCACACACACACACACAAAGAGAGAAGAGGGCCAGAGAGACCGGCCCACTCAGACAACCTTGTCCGGACGGTAGGAAGAACTGGGGGGGGGAGGGAGCGGGGGATGTTAGAAGCGCGGCGGCTGAGGAAACGTGCGGCCGCGACCCACGAGGAGCGATGGTACGGAAGAGAGAGCGCAGGCCGAGCGCGTCGTCGTCGTCGTCGTCGTCGTCGTCGTTGTTGTTTGTAGGATTTTCGGTGAAGGCTTTGGCTGCAGAAGGAAGAGATGGAGGAGGTCAGGATAAGATGTCTGGCTTGCGGTTTGGTGGGGGGGGGGGGAGGGAAGAAAGCGCCTTAGAGTGTCATGCCAGTCGCTCTGCTGCATCCCTCGCCGCGCCTCTCTTCTTCTTCTTCTTCTTTCTTTTCCCTTTCTATTTTTTCTATTTTTTCTTTTTGCATTTAGGGCGGGGGTTTTGTCTGCCGTGGCAACGCCCCGCTTTTGTCTGCAAAACAAATCCCATCTTCTTCTTAGTGCTGCTGCTGGGGCCGTGTGCGGGAAGTACAGTGTGCATCAACAATATGTTTATTTTTTATTCCGTTCGTCTGACTAGGGAATGATCGGTAGGGACGTGAGTTGGTCTCGACAGACTTGGGACGGGAGCATCAGGGGGTGATTCAACGCTGTGAAGGACATCATCGTCCAACGTCGATATACAAAAGCCTATAGCCAATCAATGGTCGTTGCCGCCCCCTGTTGGGTGACGACGCCACGCCGCAGTAGCATCCCCGTTAAATAAGGTGGGCGCTTAGCGGAACATCTGCACAGTGTGCGCACCAACAGGCTCCTGCCGCCGCCATGGCACTTTACGCGTCGGCGCGCGAGTGAATACGAATACGCGGCCCTCGATCAACCTCGAGCCTCAACATGGCACCGGCTAGCAATTGCCATTGACCAGCAAGAAAACAACCAAAGAAAAAAAAAACCATGACGCAGCTTGATTACGCCCTCGCTTCTCTGCTTCAACATTCACCGCTGACGCTGTGAGCCGTCGTCGGCAGCGCGTTAACCCCCCCCTCAACGGGCAATGGACGCAGCTTGAAGCCAACTGCTTGCAAAATACCCGCCATTTCATCATGGTGAGTCCGATTCCGTCTCGCTTCTCCCTTCCTGATGACGCAGTCCCCCCTTTTGGCTGACGCCCTATATCGCCAGTCTCAACTGGACCCTCTCCCCCGTGACCTACCCTTCCGCATCGTCTCCAAGACCATCGGTCGCGGCGCTTATGCTTCGTACGTTCTTCCTCTTCACGACTTTGACACAGACGTCTGCTGAACAGAAAACCCAAAAAAAGCATAAAAAAAGCCATCCCTCTCGACGCCCCGACGCCCGTCTTCGCCGTCAAGCTCATCCACAAGCGCTACGCAACCAAGCATGGCCGTGTCTCCGCCAAGCAGCTCGCCATGGAGGTGTCGCTGCACTCGCACGTCGGTCAGCACCCTCACATCATCGAGTGGTTCGCCTCGGGTGAGGATACTGTCTGGCGCTGGATTGCCATGGAGTACGCCGAGGGCGGTGACCTCTTTGACAAGATCGAGGCAGACGTCGGCGTCCGCGAGGACATCGCTCAGGTCTACTTCGTCCAGCTCGTCGCTGGCGTCAGCTTTATACACTCCAAGGGCGTTGCTCACCGCGACCTGAAGCCGGAGAACATCCTGCTGTCGCGTGACGGCTGCCTCAAGCTCGCTGACTTTGGCATGGCTACCATGTTCGAGTACAAAGGCCGTCGCAAGACGAGCGGTACACTCTGCGGCAGCCCGCCCTATATCGCCCCTGAGATCCTGGCATGCGGTCGTGGCGACCAGGTCGATGCCAAGTACGCAGCCGATGCAGCCGATCTGTGGTCCTGCGGCGTTATCCTCTTCGTCCTGCTCGTCGGCAACACGCCGTGGGAAGAGCCATCGCCCACCAGCTGGGAGTTCAGCGATTATGTCCGTACCGCCGGTCACAGCACCGACGCGCTCTGGAAGAGGATGCCGCCCGAGGCTCTGTCTCTGTTGCGCGGCGTCATGTCTATCGATCCCGCCCGCCGCTTCGGCTTCTCCCAGATTCGCAGGCATCCGTGGTACACGCGCCGCAACCCTCTCCTCACAGCCGACGGCCACGTCTCGGACCCCATCAGTCTGGCTACCCAGATGCTCGAAACCCTCCACGTCGACTTCAACCAGACACCCTCGGCTCCGACGTCGCAGCCGGTCGACCCCATGCAGATCGACACGAGCGTCGGCAGACTACCCTCGACCCAGCCCGAGACGCCCATCACCGACAAGGAGTGGGAGTGGGAGCAGCCCCTCCTCCGTTCCGCCGCCATGCCGCCTTCCTCCCTGCCCTCTCGCGCCGACGCTCTCGGTGTCCTCGCCGACGAGCCGTCTATGTCGCAATTCTCCCACACTCCGGGACCCTCCATGACTCTCACACAGCAGGCCCGGCGCTTCCGCGACATTTGCCCGCCCGAGCCGCTGACACGCTTCTTCTCCCACGTTCCCGCCTCCCACTTGGTGCAGATGCTCTGTGACGCGTTGCATCAGCTCAACGTGCCCTTGGCCCCTGTTTCGCCCACCCTTTCCGGTAGTCCCGTGGCCAACATCAAGGTCAAGGCCCTAGACGGGAGGCAGCAGAGCCTGCACGGCGAGATAAAGATTTACAAGCAGCAGCTGCATGACGGCGGTGAGATGCTCGATGTCCGGTTCGTCAAGATCAAGGGTGACCCGCTCGAGTGGCGGCGATTCTTCAAGAACGTCGTGGTCCTGTGCAAAGACGGCGTCTATGTTCCCGACACCTAGAAGGAGGCGGTGCCTATCGACCGCACAGGTGACACGAGCAATATGGCATCCATAGATGAATGAATGAAAACAATGCCTATAGTGCTCAGTAGTGCAGCGGCGTGATAAGAGGCAGGTGGCGTCATCCGTCTGTTAATGTAGTGGTACAGTAGCATGGTGGGCATCGACTGCCGTCCTCGTGATTCGGGATGGGAGGTTGGGAGGCCTTCGTCAGGCCTAGTCCGGTATGCACAAGCAGAACGGAGCAGCGTCTCGGCTTAGGTATTAGATCCATCCAAGCCGTTGTATGCATGGTCCTGCCGTCACTCGGTGGGTGAGGTGACGGCCTCGTTGGCTTGGTCGACCCATTCAAAAGCTGCAGTTCGTCAGCCGCAGTCGCGGGCTTGGTAGCGTGAGAGGAGAAGTAGGGCTCGTACATTGGCGACACATGGGACACTGGCCGCGGGCCGAGTCCTGCTTAATCCACTCCATGATGCAGTGCTGCGACGGGACGTTAGGAGACGGGGCCATCAGAGAGCGGCCAGGCGAGGGGCTAGGGGCTAGGGGCTAGGGGCTAGGGGCGAGGCTTACCATGTGAAAGTTGTGGCCGCATTTGCCAGAGACTGGAGCGCGGAATGGCCTTAGCGAATGGTGGCCACGTGAAGGCAGCCAGGGAGGATGAGACTCACGCAAGCTGCAGTCGTCGCCGGGATATTTGCAAGACGGACAGGTTCCGTCGAAATGAACCTGGCAGATGCCGCAGACGTCGTCTTCCGGAATATCCCAGCGCCAGGTAGCAACGGCATTCCACTCGGTAATGGTGACTTTCATGGCAGCTGTTTGGGTGAGTCGGGTGAAGTCGTGTTGGAGGACTACAGCAGGTGGAGGATCAGAGGTAGTGGAGGTAGTAGAGAGAGGTACAGTGCTGGAAGTGTGAAGACAGTGCGAGAGTGTACGAATAGCAGTATACGCACGCACACCCAGCCGCGGCTCGGAACGGGGTCCGTATATTATTTATCTCGGCGTCGAAATAGGTAACCAACAGCTCCTCCCCGCAGCGGCTGCATCCTGCCTCGAGACATATTTCACAGGACAACACGAGCCCGGTAATATAGGCCTTACCTGACGGACAGGCAGCTTGGCGTTTTCAAGTCGGAAAGCTTACAGCAGCAGGCTTTTGCCCAGAGATAAGCAGCGCACCGGCCAACAGACCCCAGCAAACTGTTCCGCGCGCCTCCTTGTCCTGCGCGCCCCGCGATCCTTCCACCGGCCCGATTTTCTCGACTGTCGTTCATTCGTTGGCAAATCATTGTTGCCTCGACCCGGGGCCTTGGTCATATTGGGCAGGCTCCAGCCATGGCCTCCGTGGCCGTCTGCCGTGTGTCGCGGGTGGCTGGGCTTGCTCGCCCGCGAGCGTTTCCGCAGCTAGCAGGCCTGGTGTCACCGCGACGCAGTCTCTCGTCCTATCTCGTCACGCCCAAGGAGCTTCATGAGGCTCTGCGGAAGTATCCGCCTTCTTCCATCAACCCGGACCCCCGCGTCGTTCCGCTTTGCGCCGCGTGGTTCATGCCCAACGATGGGCGCACCGGCATTCAAGCGTTCCGCGAGCAGCGCATTCCCAGAGCGCGCTTCTTTGACCTGGACAAGGTCATCGATAAGCGCAGCTCCTTACCCCATATGCTTCCGGACGCAAAGGGCTTTGCCGCGGCTATGAGCGAGCTCGGCATCCGCAGGGAAGACACGGTCGTCGTCTACGACACCAAAGAGCTCGGCATTTTCAGTGCGCCCCGCGTCGGCTGGACATTGAAGGTCTTTGGCCATAAGAACGTCCACATACTCAACAATTTCAAGCTCTGGGTTGAGCAGGAGCTGCCTACGGAGTCGGGGGAGCTCTACAGCGTCGAGTGCTGCCCCTATCCCATTCCTACACTCGACGCCGCCAAGGTTGCCAGCTTCGAGGAGGTTAAAGAGGTGGCGCAGGACCACAACAAGGAGGGCGCCGAAGGTATCCAGGTTCTGGACGCCCGGTCGCCCGGTCGGTTCCACGGCACAGACCCGGAACCGCGGGAGGGCCTGTCGTCGGGACACATACCTGGGTCCATCAACGTTCCCTTTACCGCCGTCCTAGAGCCGGAGACCAAGGCCTATCCCTCGCCCGAACGGCTGAGGACCGTCTTGAAGGAAATGGGTGTCAACGCTGAGAAGCCCATCATCTCGACGTGTGGCACGGGTGTGACGGCTTGCGTCGTCGAAACGGCCTTGAATGTCGCGGGATACGGCCCCCCCGAGTCGCGAAGAGTGTATGACGGAAGCTGGACGTGAGTGTCACCTTGCTCCCCAAGACTGGGCCCTCGTTAACAGCCGACGATAGGGAATGGGCACAGCGAGTGCAGCTGTCAGACAATCTCATATGGAAGACGGAGTGATGAGCGGCAGAACGGGACGCGTAGCGAGTGAAAGACGGGGTTGGGGCCATCAACCCATCTATTGAGGAAGCCGGCCGGGCGGCGCAGCTGGATTTCGGGGCTGCAATACCCTTTGCTCCATTTCTCTGGGGGCTCGTCTTTTTTATGTGTACACGTGAATACCTAGCTTGTATCATGAAGCCCATGACCTTGTCTTTGTCTCTCCATCCTGCACATTCAAGGGGCGCGACTCGGTGAGAGAGGTGCCCACTTTTATGCCTGACCATCGAGGCATCTACCTACCAGGTAGGTAGGTGCTCAGTTACCTTAGGTACCTACCTCTATGCGGCTACGGGAGATACGTACCTAGCGGGCCATTAGGGCTTCTCCCAAAGGAAACCCCACCGACATACAATATTGCCGGGCAGGTGAGGGGAGAAGAAAAAACCCCATCAACACCAACTCGTCGACGACCACGATACACTCCGCGCCAACCACCCACAAACGACGCGCGAATCGCTCGATTAAATAATCATGGCTGATCGTGGCGGCCGTGGCGGAGGTTTCGGTGCTCGAGGCGGCGACCGCGGACGAGGACGCGGACGAGGACGTGGCCGACGCGGAGGCAAGAGCGAGGAAAAAGAGTGGCAGCCCGTGACGAAGCTGGGCCGTTTGGTAAAGGCCGGCAAGATCAACAGCATGGAGGAGATTTACCTGCATTCGCTGCCCATCAAGGAGTTTCAGATTGTCGACAACTTCCTGCCCAAGCTCAAGGACGAGGTTATGAAGGTACGCGCGCGAGCGCCTTTCCATACCTTTTTTTTCTTCCCTTCTCGGGCCGCCGGCGGAGGGCTGACGTACCCCTACAGATCAAGCCGGTGCAGAAGCAGACGCGAGCCGGTCAGCGCACGAGGTTCAAGGCCGTCGTCATCATTGGCGACTCGGAGGGCCACGTAGGGCTCGGCATCAAGACGTCCAAGGAGGTGGCGACGGCTATCCGTGCCGCCATTATCATCGCTAAGCTGAGCGTCATCCCCGTCCGCCGCGGCTACTGGGGCAACAACCTTGGCCAGCCTCACTCTCTGCCCTGCAAGCAGAGCGGCAAGTGCGGTTCCGTCACCGTTCGCGTATGTCCTCCAACGTGACCCCCGTTCCACGCCCTCCCCGAAATAAAGCCACAAGGTCGACTCACACCTCTCTTCCCGCAGCTCATCCCCGCCCCCCGCGGAACAGGTCTCGTCGCCTCCCCCGCCGTCAAGCGCTTCCTTCAGCTGGCCGGCGTCGAGGACGCCTACACGTCTTCGGCCGGCTCGACCAAGACGCTGGAGAACACGCTCAAAGCCACCTTCGTGGCCGTCTCCAACACGTACGGCTTCCTGACGCCCAATCTGTGGAAGGAGACGAAGCTGCTGCGCAGCCCGCTGGAAGAGTTTGCCGACACCCTGGCCAAGCGGTATTAAGGTTGAGGGGAGGCGGTTGGGGATTGGGGGTGCGGTGAAGGAGACGGGGCGTTCGATCTATCGTGATTGATGGCATGGGCGCGCTAGCGTCGACGTTTCGCATAAATGATGACGAATCGTAAACTTGCCGCTGGACGTTGATGCTATGGGGATGTTGATGGTACCTTGGGCGTTCAGCCAGTTGATGACTATCAAGACTTTGCTCTCAACCATTCCAACGACTTTCAACAGTCCGACACTCGAACCCCCCTTTTCCTTACCAGCTCCAAGAGCCAGAGGCAGAGTGTCGCTCTCCCGGAGCAAAAGCGCTTCGCAAGTCCCAGCGCTTCAAACGGTGTCCAAACGGCCATGACTCCCCATTTCCCCTTCCCTTTCCCTTTCCCTCAAACAGAGCAGCCCAGCAAGTGAAAAGCAAAGAAAAAAAAAAGCTCCCCAAGAATTTTTTTTTCTGTTCTTCGTGTACGTAACGAGAAGCAAAAGTTGGGGGGAAGAATATATTTTGAAGTCTTTTGCACACATATATGTCAAATACGCCATCATACCTCGTTTCTCTCTTGGGGCCCATTTGCGTTACGCGCCCCCCCCCCGCTCGTGGGGGAAAAAAATTGTACTTACGGCCAAGCCAGGTCCAGGCATTCAATACTCGCGCCAAGGG
>LAZP02000431.1:0-18178 GCA_001272575.2 Ophiocordyceps unilateralis
TCCCTTTTCCCCCCTTTCGCCACCCATTCTCCACCGGGACCCCCCCCCCCCCCCCCCAAAAAAAAAGGACAATATCGACTTACATACATACATATTACATGTTTTTCCCCTGTTGGGCCTTGACGCACCCAAGGGCTGGTAAGCTAGTCCATCTGACCAATACGACAAACCATCAGGCACAGTCGAAGCTCGCTGCTAGTCATGCAACCTGGGCAGTACCGGCATGCCTTAGCCCCCCAAACAGTCAATAGCACCGCTTTCCTCGGCCGAGTTTCTTTTTTTTTTTCTTCCCTCTCTCTCTCTCTACGTCTGTCCTGTCTTGGTGTTGTGACTGTAGGAGAAAGATAGGGGGAGGATGTTTTGGCTCGTACTTGTGTGCTACTGGCTTATACGTGATTATGTCTTCCCGCTCTTCTTACGAATAGATTCTTTAACCAACCCCCCACCCCCCCTTGTACGCCACCCCGGCTCCTGCGGCTGACACCCGTCCACCCGCCCCAAAGAAAAGGAAAGAAAAAAAAGGGGGGGGAGGGGGAGGGGCAACGATCATCGGCGTTCGTCAACCAGGGCTGACACTCCAGCCGCAAGCCTCCTTTCAGCCATCAGCCGTGCAACCAGCGTGCGCCTGGTGGCGAGCCACAGATTGCATTGTCAAGTGTTGTTAGGGGAGGGAGGACTCTTATCTTGAGAAGAAATACGGAAACCACGCAAAAAATGTCCTCACATGATGAAAGGAAAAGGGGGAAATCAGTCCTCGCGTCCTACTATTCGACTCATACACACTTTTTCCATCATCGAACCCTCACCGTACAGGAGCAGAGACCACCATCATTCTCCCGGCGGAAAAAGAAGAGGAGACAAAGTGTGGGTGGGCGACATTTCGGCCCCCAAGCGTACAAACGCCACGGTCAGCCCGAAAGGCTTTTTTCCAAACAAGATAGATAGATACACACACAGTAAGAGTTTCATCGACTAGCCGTCATCACAGCAAAGGATGAAGAAGCAAATAAATCATGGCAGGATCAGCGCCCTCTCCCCCGTCCAACTTGTCACGCCAGGGACGGCACGAGCCCGCCTGTCAACTCTGACGAGCTCTTCCTTAGACAAACTGCCGAAGTACCGGCCCGTCGGTCATTGGCCTCCTTCTCTCAGCCCCGTTTTCGTTTTTTTTTCTCTTCAGATAGACTTACTTACCCCCCACCCCTTTTTCATGGCGATGCGACGGCTACGAAAGCCCTCACATCCTTGCCCCTCTTCAGCTCGTTTCATCTCCGTTGTCCTTCTTCCAGTTTCCCTCTTCCAGTTCTGCCCCGGCGTTTACGGTTCAGCCGGGCTCCGTTTCTCCGTTGGCTCCGTTCATCCGTTTGCCCCGACGGCCCCACTTGCCTGCCGCTCCGCCGGACTGCTTTCCGTAGTCCGACCCGCCTTTTCCCGTCTGAGGAGACCGTCTGACGAGGGGAAGGCGGCATTCGCGCATGACTACGTAAGTCTTGAAATATTAAGCATCATTACCACGGGTATTATGCTAGCAGTCAATGTTGGAGACTCGAGCAAGATGTGCAAAGTGAAGACCGCAAGAGATGACAACAACAGGAAGAAGACTCGGACCGAGGGAACACACATGCACCATTTGCTTCTTCTTCTTCTTCTTCTTCTTCTTCTTCTTCCTCCTCCCAAGTACCAGACCCTACAGGCCACGTACAAGCACTCTGCAGAGAGAGAGATATAGCACAAAGACTGACTGGCTCAACGTCCATCTCCCACATCTCCCTCGACATTGTAGACGGCACTCCCTCCGGCCGGCCGACTCACCACCACCGCACCGGCCCGTTGTTCGTCCGTCAACTCCCTACCGGCATAATACTCTCGCTCCAACGCCTCCTTGACGGCGGCCACCCTATCGACCGGAACGAGATGCACGCTGCAGCCACCCCATCCAGCCCCCGTCAGCCGACTGCCGTAGGATCCCGCACGGCGCGCTATATCGCAAATGGCGTCCAGTTCGGGGCAGCTGCACTCGTACAGGTCCCTGCACGACACCTGCGTCTCGTTCATAAGGGCGCCCAGCCTGCGATTGTATTCGGTCGTGTCGGACGCGTTGATGCCGAGCGGCCGATCGAGGTAGGTGAGGAATCTGAGGACGCGGAGCGCCTCAGTGAAGACGTGGAGGGCCCGTTGCCGGAGCTTGAACCGCTCCGCTCGGACGGGGAAGCTGGAGAGGTAGCGTTGCTCGAGCTCCGGTACCGAGAGGTTGAGCACCCGGGCGATTTCCTCCTTGGTGTAACCTTGCTCCTGCGTCAGCGTCATCTCAGTCTGGGCCACGAGCTTCTCCAGCTCCTCTTCCTTGGCTAGGCTCTTGGCAGCTGCGTAGTCGTTGCCACTGCGGTGCAGGAAGAAGGTATCGTGGAAGCCATGGAGGCTAGTGCCGAGGGGCGCGGCGTCGACCGGAAGCTCGACGCCGGGCGGGTTGAGGACGGCGTTGAGGTAAGCAGCGGCCAGAGTGACCTCGACGACACGGAGGTTGTAGTGGATGGGGCCGGTGACGTGCTTGTTGGACGTGACGAAGCTCTGGGCGATGACGAAGCAGAGTTCAGGGCGAGTCGGGGGGAAGCTGACGGGCCGGGCCTCGAGCATGGGGCTGAAGGAGACGAAGAGGGCGGCGCCCTGCTCGGAGAAGACGGAGGCCGCCTGGTCCATGCCCCCGGAGTTGACGCCGACGGCGCGCTCGCTGACAACGGCCAGCTCCGTCAGCTGCTTCTTGTCGACGGGAACGGCCTGGTTGGCGACGAGAACGGCGAGAGCGCTGGCACTGACGAGAGCGGCGCTGGAGCTGAGACCGCCTCCAACGGGAACATTCCCATGGACAAGGACGTCCATGTCGCACAGCTGAGCGCCTGTACCGCGTTCTCGCAGTAAACCGACGGCACCTCGTAGACCACTCTTGAAGTAATTCGACCACTCAAAGGTGGAAGCATCAATCTCGACGTCTGCGTCACCCGTCACGCGAAATTCACGAGTAGCGAACTTGCCATGGTCGACGTTGGCCAGACGTATCGTCGCAGCGGCCCCGTCAGCTACAGGTCGAGTAGCGACGGCGACGAGGGCATCTGCCGTGATGGCCATGGGTAGGACCGAGTAGAGCGAGTAATCGATATGCTCGCCGATGATGTTGACCCGGCCCGGCGAACGAGCGACAAAGGCAGCAGACCGGCCATAGAGATGGCGGAAGCGCCGTAGCAGCTCGTCCCAGCGCGGAGCCTCCGAGGCCAGCGCCGGGAGCGGGTAGATGTCGGCGAGGGCGCCGGCGACGGGGACGGGGCCAGACATGGCTCGGCTGTCTCTGTGGGTCGGAGCGGTCGGTCGCTGTCGGGCAGAGCGAGCCGGCGGTCGGGACGGTAGCGTCGATCCGTCACCCGTTGCTGGCTTCGGGATCGGGGAACCGACGAAAGGTTAGAAGCTTGGGCCCCCTCTCGCCGTCTCCTGATGCCTCTGGTCATGACGCAACCGGAATAAGGCGGGGGTGCCAAGGCGGTCCATCCATCGGTCCATCCATGGCTCACGTGATGTGACACCTTGACTCTACAGTGCATCTTCGGTACGACACGTTTAGCGCAGGCCAACGCGTGCATACTGTAGCACAGATGCGGAGAAGCGTACATGCTTCATCGTCATCGTCATCGTCAAAGTCTCACATCGACCGTGCGCAACGATCCATCTGACCCCTGCTCTCCCTTTATTACTTTCTTCTGTCCCTCAAAAAACTAGAAGCTGACACGTGATGGACCCTTTCGCACGGTCCTGTCGAACAACCTACGACGTCACGGAAAAAAGAAAAAACCATGAACCATGCTGAAACACGATGCGTGGCAACGGCTTCAAGAATACCCCCTCATCCCCCCTCAGTCTATCTATATCTCGCACGACACCGCATTCGGGACAGGCGTCATTCTTTCTCGTCACCAGCTCCGGACTGGTGAACCTTGTTGTTAGTGCACTGCATGTATGTAGGAGTTGGCAATTGGAAGGAGCAGCTTAGGCATCTTTGGGTAGGTAGGTAGGTCGACTGTTCGTCGTACCTCGTCCGTACTCCGCACGTTCCGGCCGGCCGTCGATGCGTGTCGTCTAGGCTGTGTCGGCGACGATGCCGGTACCTGGTCTGTACGACTCGGTCCCGGTCTTTGCCCCGTACCTACCTATTTGCCGGGTGGCCGCGTGACTCGGTATAAATAAGGGTGGCCCCCTCCGACCTTTCATCTCCTTCTTCTTCCTCCTACAACCAGTGAAGCATCAGACTCCCTTTGACAGGCCATTACAACTTGACCAATACATCCAACCACCAATCTCAACCACTAGTCATCATGGGCGACTGCGGATGTGCCACCTCCGGCTCCTGCAACTGCGGCTCCAACTGCACTTGCGCCAACTGCCCTGTACGTGGCAGATGCCCGATTTTAATGCACGTTGGGCCTTCGTACTGACTTTATCACTTCTGCAGCACAAATAAGCACCACAAATATGTCTCGCTTGAGAGTCGCTGCGATGAGGGCATGACGGAAGGCCAGGGTTTCGTCGTTTTGAGGTGGTTGGAGGGGTAGTTTGACTATCCTATCGTCGCCCACGGTAGTCTACAATAGATTGCCTTTGCTCGATTATGCTTCTCCATCGCTGTCGCTGTGCGTTATCACGTTGTTTCTTTACATTAGTTGTGAAATGTAACTCCAAACACTTGCTGGATGTTGCAGCTGCATGTCGGCGTCTCGCAGACGGTCCGTTAATCCAGCGGACCGTCCGCCACAATCACCCTGCATTTCCGTGACGTTTCTGAGAATGTTGAACATGATCTCCACAATGTCATACATCGAATTCTCGGTGTGCGCGTGCCAAGAACTCGCGACTTCTTGATGGCTGTCCAGCGCCCGTCTCTCGTATACGCTCAACGAAATCGGTGTGGCCTGGATCGTCTGCCCTCATAGAGGTATTCAGTAGACAACTCTGTATCCACGAGCCGCACAAGGACCCGATAGACCCTCTTGTCTATGCCGTGTGCTGCGCTATGTCGCTATGTGACACTGAGTTTCGTCTTCGTTCGCCTTACGTAAGCGCTGACTGAATGAATATTTCCTACCTCGTTGCTCCAAGCCTCTTCTCTCCTCAGCCCTCGCAGCCCTCACAGCCCTGACCCGTCGTCCTCGCGCTTTCACTCGACATCTCTTCCACTCTCGTTGCTGTACTAAACATTCCCTCCTATCTCTTATATACCTGCGGCGTCCTCTTCTCCTTCCTTAGCTGCCTCTCGGCGCCAGGCAACACGCAACACGCAACACGCAACACGCAACACGCAGCAGGCAGCGGCTGTGATATCGACGCCCTGACCCTGTCTCCCGAGCGCCCTTCCCGTCATGGACGGCGGCCCTCCAACGACCGACAACGGCGACAAGCCCAGGGCGCCCAATCCCTCCGCCCCAGTCATGGCCGCCGCACCGCGCCCCGTTGATACGCCTCGGCGCTGCTTCATCTGCCTCGCGGACGAGGATCCCGCCGACCCCCCCGATTCGTGGGTCGACCCGTGTCCGTGTACGCTCGAGGCGCATCAGGACTGTATGCTCTCCTGGGTCATGGACTGCGAGCGCTCTAACAAGCCGCTACTGTGTCCCGTCTGCAAGTTCGCCATCGAGCTCGAGAGCCCCTGGGACCCCGTCGTTGCCGTTACCTGCGCCATCCGCCGGCGATTCAGCCGCGCCAGTCCCTTGCTGCTCTTCACCGGCGTTTCCATGGGCGTGCAGTTCAGCTTGCAAATGTACGGCGCTCTAGCCTTGTGGACCTTTGCCGGCAAGGATTGGCTCCTGCGCTTCCTGCTGGGACCCGACATGGTACTCGACGCCACCACTGCTGCCCATGGCGGCTACGTCAGGGACCGTGTCTGGAAGGCCTTGGCCATGATGAGCGTGGCCCCCTTGCTGCTCTTTAACAGGCTCTTCCCCTGCCTCAGCCACCGCGCCCTCTGTCCGACGGCCTCACTAGTGAGACAAGTCCCCCCTCCCCTGCGCGAAGCTCTACTTATTCCACGCGCAGTACGGCATGTATAAAATCATGCAGGACGACGACTATCTGACCTGGCCGCCCTCGCCCCAGCTCGTCATAACCGTCTTCCCGTACGTGCAAGCGTCATACCACTACCTATGGACGAAGCTCGCCATGCCCTACGAGGTCAAGCTTAACAGGCAACTGATGGGGTTGCCTATCGTTGAGGCCGGCGGGGGTCGGCATGGGCCGGGAGACGCGGCTCAAGTGCAGCGCAACGCTGAAGGGGGCGTGGTCGGCTTTCTGCAAGGCGTCCTGGATGCCCTAGGGCCGGACGACGAAGGTGACGAGATGAACCATCTCGAAGAGCTGCTCCATGAGCTTCACGAGGACGACCAAGAACAAGATCAGCTGGAAGGCGACATAATGGTCCGAGTACAAATCCGTGAAGATGGGGCGGACCAAGCGCCGAGGGAGGCAGTACAGCTCGTGGCCGAAGGCGGGCCCGGGGAAGTCGACAACGGGCCACGCGGCGCCAATGACGACGCCGACGCCGACGACGACGACGACGACGACGATGATGATGATGATGACGACGACAACGACGACGACGCGGGCGAGGAGCGGCAAGGCCACCAAGCACCGCAGGCGCCTCCCGGGGAAATGGGTCTGGGGATGGCGCTGTCCAACGTGACCAACACGATAGTCGGCGCGCTGATCCTGCCGGGCATCTCCATGGCCATGGGCGAGGTGCTACGACTGGTGCTACCCCGAGCGTGGACGCTGGCCCGACCGCGGAACCCTTGGGGGTTCGGTATCGTCAGACGGCCGGGCTTGCTGCAGCAGCAGTGGGGACGCAGTCTGATGGGCGGATGTCTTTTCATTGTACTCCGGGACGCTCTCAGGGTATACACCAAGTCACGGCGTGTGGCGGCCCTGAGGAGTCGGCGGGTGCGGAACGTGGAGAGGCAGCGACGGGGGCGGAGCAATGGCGCGGCGAGATGAGCGCAGTGGTGGAGGGGCGGGCTCGTAGGCGGATGATGAGGGAGAGCGCTCCTAATAGCACGATGACTGGACCTGTTGGGAGCGAAAAGACTGATCAAGGCCGTGTGACGGTCGTTGTACGAGGCGTCGCGGAGGATGCGAGGCTGTAAGTCACGAGTAGGGCTGCACAGGCGTGTACGGTTGATTGAATAAGTACCTACGCAGCTATTGCGGAGGCAAAATTCGAGGGAGATACCTACCTAGGTACCTATGTCTTTATGGATGGTCGACTAAGAGTGTGCAAATAGAGTATCAAAGTGTGAATAGCACTTCACTCATTGTAGATGCTCGGCACAAGACAATATTCCGGCGCCGCGCATCCCGTCCAGGCAACCGACATCGTACGTGCCCCAAGGCTGAGAGGCTGAACACTCGACTCAACCCCGCGCCGTTTTTTTTCCTTCGCATCACCAGAATCTCGTTAGCATCAATCGCCACCCTCGAGCCGCCATCACCACCAGGAGCATTCATTCGTCATGGTTCTTCTTCCCCCTTATCTCACGCCCTTCTCCAGGAAGCTGACATTCAGATAGGCGCAGCAGCAAAGCTCTCGGCAGCGCCTCGCCCTAGCCATCTGCCACTTCCTCAACACGTCTCTCTCCGACGGCACGCTGGCAAGCGACGACAAGGATTCGATTGATGTGGCCGTTAGCTGCATCGCTGATACCTTCAAGGTTGACGCTTCGGATCAGGAGGCTGTGAAATCGGCCATCGGGTCACAGTCGCTGCTGCAGATATATTCGGTTTATGAGAAGCTCAAGGGGGGCAATGATACCAGCAATAGCAGCACCGATACCGAAAGACCGGCCACTGAACTCAGCGACGCGCAGAAGAAAGAAGCCGAAGTTCTCAAGAGTAAAGGCAATGCAGCGATGGCGCAGAAAAACTACGCCGAAGCAATCAGCCTCTACACCGAAGCCCTCACGCTCGATCCCCAAAACGCAGTCTTCCTCTCCAACCGGGCGGCCGCCCACTCGGCTGCCAAAGACCACGCGTCAGCTCGTCAAGACGCGGAAGCCGCTGTGGACATGGATCCGTGTTATACGAAAGCTTGGTCGCGTCTGGGTCTTGCCCGCTTCGCTCTGGGTGATGCCAAGGGGGCCATGGACGCTTATAAGAAGGGCATCGAGTACGAGGGAAACGGTGGCTCGGATGCGATGCGCAAGGGCTTCGAGACGGCAAAGAGACGGGTCGAGGAAGTCGACGGTGGTACTGCTTCGACTGACGGTACGCCTTCTCGAAATGCCCCGGCTGCACCTTCGGCCGGTGGCGGCATGCCGGATTTCGGCTCCATCATGAATAATCCCATGTTTGCGAGCATGGCCCAGAATCTGATGAGCAATCCGGATCTCATGTCGAGCCTGATGAGTAACCCGCGCCTACGAGAGATGGCTGACTCGTTGGGTGCCGGGGCCGGTGCTGGTGGAGGAGGAGGGGGCATGCCCGACTTTAGCAGCCTCATGTCCGATCCCAATATAGCCGACATGTGAGGATGCCTCTTCTTTACGTTGCCCCCCCCCCCCCCCTTTCTTTCTCTCTCTTTCTCTCTCTCTCTCTCTCTCTCTCTCTCTCTCTCTCTTTCTCTCTCTCTCTCTCTCTCTCTCTCTTTCTCTATCTGTCACCTTTTCTTGAATTCCTTACTTTATCCTTTCCATCCGTCTCTTTATTCTCAACTTTTTCTTGACCTTTGTATCTATCTGTCTCTTTATCCGTATCCTTTTCTTTTACTTCTGTCTTTTTTCTTTCTTTATCCTTTCCATCTGCCTCTGTTATTATTAACCTCTACACCTGTCTCTTTTACTCTTGTTCTTTCCTTGACCTTTGCCATCTATCATTTGTCTTCGCTTCATTCGTATTCTTTACACGACTCTTTGTGTTTCCTTCACTCCTTTCTTCTTTTTTTTCTCTCATTACATTTTTTCTTCTTTCTTCCTTATTTCTTTCCCTTTAGTCTAACGTGGTCAGGGCACGCAACCTCATGGGCGGCGCAAACCCAGGCCAAAACAGAAACAACAACAACAACTCGCAACCCTAGCCGTCTGCAACACCCCCCTCATATTCACTACTACCTGCCTCGTCTTGTCTAGGTAGGCTGCATCCCGCGAAACCACGACTTGGTCTACGACCGTCAGTCATGTAGTTTTTTTTTTAAAAAAAAAAAGAAAAGACAGATTACCCATTTCACACCTTTCCCCTCCCCCCCCCTCTTATTCTGTCATAGTCAATGGATCCTAGAATTGAGCATCTCATTCCATCCAACCACCTTTCGTCCACGGAGTGAAAAGACGCGCTGACGAGAACAAGAGAGAGAGGGAACAAGAGTCGGGACAAGATTTGTTATCTAGTCATCTTCTTCTTGAACTCCCGAGTCCCGTAACCTTTGTGACCACCTACCTATCATACACCTGAGCTCGTTTCCCTTCCACCCTCATTACTTCCCCCAATAACCATCCAGCCAAACACGTCTACAACAGTGAGCCCGCCCAGAGTTCCGCAATATGACGTAAATTATGCATCATGTCAACCGCGTATCGTTTAGTCCGTCATCAGCCTCCCCCCTTTCCCCCCATCTCCTAATACGATATATCGACCCCATATCTCTGTCCCTATTGCGAATCTGCACATGCAGCTGATGTGTCTAATGTCAGGTTAATGCGACGCCAAAGACATAAGAAAAGAAAAAGTAGAACAAGACCAAGGAAATGCCGGCGGCTGTGCTGAGACCCGCGACCATGGCCGCTGCTACCTGTTGTGTGGCCGCCACAAGACTCGCGCGTGCTTTTGCCGCCCGCCGCCTGGTCCTGAGGAAAATAGTGCGAATCGTCATCACTTGGCCGACGCCTCGGTCCGGACCGGTCCCCGGCCCCGATGGCCTCGCGGCCACAGGCTTCGACCCCGACGGCCGCCCCGAAAGCCGCCTCGTCCGGGCACCGTCGGCGCTGTCTCGCCGGCTTTGGACGGGGGCTCGTTCTCGGTGCCCAGGCCGCGCTTCATTTCGTCGTCGGGCGTCTTGATCGACACCGCCTTGTCCCCTTTTGCATCCGAGATCGGACGCAAAACCGCCGACCCGCGGCTAGCCGGTCGAGGGATGTGCGATGACGACATCGGAGGCTGCGGACGAGGCGCCGGCTGATCATATGTCAGCCCGCCTTCGCCAAACGCTGCCACTGCGCTTTACCTACAGCTTCCTCTACCGTCTTCAACGACTCTATATCGGGCGTGCTTTGGAATGGCTCGCTCTTAGACTGCACGCGTCGAGAATACCGCGGATGCTGTAGTCCCACGAACCCAGTCGGAGGTGACGCCTTTCCAACTGTCTTGACTTCGTCCGATGCTCTCTAAGCATCAGGGGAAACATCTACTCTGCTTTTTAGCGCCGGGCCCGACGTCTTCGTCGGGAGCCAGCCTTACCGTCACGGGTCCTCGCAGGTCCAGCCTCCGTCTGGCTGGCTGCTACCGTAGCCGGCGACGTCGACATGTCTTGGGCCGCGGGCTGAGCCGTGGTTGACATTTCCTCCACATCCATCGTGTCGATCTTCTCCGTCTGCGGTCCTGCCCCGGCCTCGCCTCCCCGGGCCTGCTTCGATCCTGAGCGGCTGGGCGAAAGTGCCGAAGCCTCCGCATTCTCCCCTGAGACAGCCGCCGCCTCGCTTGACGACGAGGTGGCCTGTGCGTCTGGATCGGATCGGCGCCCCGTCAATCCCCGCGGGGTGAACTCGGGTGCCACCGGGTTTAGTTTGGACATCTGCCATGGCCGGCGTCAATACGAGAGGAGTCCGAGCTCAATGGCGGACTAACCTCCTGCGTCTGTTGCTTGGGCGTTTGCGCCCGTTCGCTTTCCGGGCAGAAGACCTCGCTGTCGCTATCAGTGGTGACCCCCTTGTACGGGTCGGCCACCGTCTGTGCCGAAGACGAGTCGTCTCCGAGATCAGGCCTCTCTTCGACAACGCGGGTCGCGTCCGTCTTCTCGCGAGGCTTTAGAAAGACCTGCTTCGACCACAGATCGGCGTACCGTCCGTTCTTGGCCACGAGCTCGCAGTGGTCACCCTGCTCGATCACTTGGCCGTGCTCGACGACGACGATGCGGTCTGCGTTCATGATGGTCGAGAGGCGATGGCTGTTCCGGTCAATGACAAACTTCTCACGCTCGAGACAAAGGGCGGGTGCTCACGCGACAATAAAGGTTGTTCGGCCCTGGCATAGCGTCTTGAACGACGTCTGGATCTGCTGCTCCGTGTCGGTGTCGACGGCGCTTGTTGCTTCGTCCAGCAAGACAATGTCGGGCTTCTTCAATATGGCCCTGGCGATGGCAACACGCTGGAGCTCGCCCCCGGAAAGCTTTCTGCGCAGCGTCAGCAACTCGTATACAGGTGACGGATGTGCAGAGCCACTCACACGCCGCGCTCACCAACTCGCGTCTCGTAACCTGGCGACATGGTCAGCCCGTCGCCTCTCCAGGAGCGATGGCATTTCATCGGCACGGCGTACCGTTGGTGAAGGCCTTGATCTTATCATGGATACAGGCCGCTTTACAGGCCTCGTACACTTCCTCGTCGGTCGCCGTGATTCGGCCGTAGCGCACGTTGTTGATGATGGTGTCGTCGAAGAGAATGGGACTCTGCGGCACGACGCCGATGCGGTCCCTCAAGCTGCCCAACACTTAGCACCCTCGCTCTCTTAGCAATCTTTGCCATCTTCGTCCTTGGCTCACCTAAACAGATCGACGTCACGGATGTCCTGACCGTCGACGCGGATGCTCCCCTCGGTCACGTCATAGAAGCGGTCGAGGAGTTTCAGCAGCGTCGACTTGCCGGCTCCCGTGGCGCCCACAAAGGCCACGGTTTCTCCGGCGGGGATCTTCAGGTTAATGGCCTTGATGGTGCCCTTGCGACCGTCGTAGCTGAAGCTGACGTCTTCAAAGTCGACGTTTCCGGCGACAAACTTGAGCGGGCGCGCCCCCTTTTTATTCTCGACCGTGGGCTTCGTTCGCATAATGTCCAGTAGCCGCTCGGCATCAATGAAGTCGTCGCTCATGCTCTTGCCTAGCCTGGCAAAGAACTGCAGCGGCGACGTGAGCTGCGACCAGTACATGAGCAACATGGCGAACTGGCCCGACGTGGCCTGTCCGCTCCGGATCCGCGAGACGGCCAAGAAGGCGCTCACGAGCAGGCCGCAGGTGAGTATCATGGTCTGGAAGGCAATGGAGATGTACCAGCTGAGGACGAACTGCTGCTCGTTAAGCCAGCGGTTGGTGACGGCGTTGGCGTGACGATTGTCCTCGTAGCCGATCTGGTTAAAGGCGCTGACCGTCTGCCAGCCCAGCAGGCCCGACTGGCGGACGTAGTGCTCCTGGTAGAGAGCGTGGACCCTCTTTCGGCTGACGGCCTTGGACTCGGCGACGAGCCTGCTGGCGAGGATGAAGAAGATGGTTCCGGTGGCGACGGTGATGAGGCCCTCGTAAGGGCCGAACGTGATGGACAAGTAGATGACGGCGATGCCCATGTCGATAAGCATGGGAACGGCCTGGAGCAGGATGTTCTCGACCACGTTGGAGACGGCGCTGCCGCCATAAATGGCCATCATCATGTCCGACGAGCTCTTGGAGTCGTGGAAGTCGGCCGAGAGGTGCATCATGTGCGAATAGGCAGCACGGGTGATGGAGTCGTGAGCGTAGTACTTGACGGGAATCCACAACCACTGGCGGAGGAGCTCGACGCCGGACTCAGAGGAGGCGAGGCGCAAGACGGCAAAGACGATGACGGCGAGCCAGGGGTTCGTGTGGCTCGTTCCGCTGAGGCTGTCCATGATAATGCCCGTCTGGCGGGGGATAAAGAGATGGAGAGCATTGGTGGAGAAGAGGCAGACGACTACCGCGGCGGCACGAAGCTGCAGCGCGTAATTGTTGACAGGCCAGACGTAGGGGAACAGAATCTGGACAAAAGTCAGCGAGCCATGGCTCTCAGGGCGGGAAGGAGACTCGCCATGAAGCCCTTGGAGTACTCGAACCAGTTGCCGCCCTCTTTGAGGCGCTTCTCCATGACCTGACGCGCCTCTCGCTCGCGACGCTCCCAGTTATACTCGCCCGCATTTTGACCGGATTCGGAAGAGGTAGCTCCATAGCCGGCTTCGTTGGCGGCAGGCTGGGCGGCAGGCTGGGCGGCAACCGAGGGCTTGGGAAGTAGAGGATCGCGCTCCTCGTCAGGGGCGGGAGGTGGACCAGCGGTGAAGAGGCCAATCCAATAGGGAGCTCCAAGCAGCAACATCAAGACACAGCGGGCGGAGGCGAGCGCGACCTCGGCCATCTGGTAGGAAACAGGGAGGCCGGGACGGGCGGCCGACGCGATCCGAGCTGCGATGAGGGCCTCAAAGACCAGGGCCATGAGCCAAGAGCCATGAAAGGCAAAGCTGACACGGTAGCTGTCAGCCCCAGAGAGACAGCTGAGCTGGATGCCAAAGATGAGTAGGCATGACAAGATTCCAACGACCTGATAGTCGGCAGGGGGCCAGCGGTGGTCGGTAAGGGCGCAGACTATCAGGGTGACGAGCTGGCCCAGATAGGTGACGAGGAAGAGGCCGAGAATAGTCTGGACAAGACGGCGACTGGGACGTCGAGGTTGAACATGGGTGTCATTCTTGAAGCGCTGAACGGTGCATGCCGAGACGAGAGAGGAGGCGAGGAAGTAGAGGAAGATGATGGCAGGATAGAGGTAGTAGAGAAGCGGCACGGCGGCAGGGTGCGGCCCCGTCTCGAACTCCATCCAAGGCGTCGTGAGCGAGGGCCAATGGATTGTTGACTTGGAGAGGGGCGAAGAGAGAGAGAGATTGGGTGAGAGTGTGTGTGTGTGTGTGTGTGTTTGTGTTTGTGTTTGTGTGTGTTTGTGAGAGAGAGAGAGGGGGGGGGGGGGAGAGATGAAGAAAGACGGGCTCTGAAGATCAAAAGAGAGTGACGGACGCGGTGTCGCTGGGATGATGTCGACGGGAGGCGTCGATTGGCGGCTTGGTACGATAGAGGAGAGAGATGAGGGAGGGAGGGAGGGAGGGAGAGAGAGAGAAAGAAAGAAAGAGACAGAGAGGCAGAGAGAGAGAGCGACCCGGATAGGTAGGTAGGTACGGAAGGGGGACGACGGCGGAACAGCGAAGAAAGCAGAGGGAGGAGGAGAGGGAGAGAGCGAACGACAGGGAACCGGCTACACCAACAGGCTAAAGAGGTGCGAATACTGTACGAATAACATGACTTCTCGAATGCTAGAGACCGGGGGTTGTTTTTGTGTTGGCGCTTACTACCAATCAATTGATGGATTCACAGCTCTTCCCATGCAAAAGGCTGGTGAGGGCTACACTACGGCTCGCCTCCCTCTTGGTAGTACCCACCTACTACCTACCTACCTACCTACCTAGACCTACCCGGCACCCGGCATCTGGCATCACTACCTACCTAAACTACCTAGGTACCTACTACTAATCTGCACGGCCATTCACAGCCCTTTACAGCCAGCCATTCACACGCCGGCTTGTACCTGATCAGCAAAGCCGCTCATCACAGCCAGCTATGTACATGCATACATAAGTCCTCATTATGTATGTAGGTAGGTAGGCATGTATGTACAACGGGAGGATGCATGCAGGGATCCGAGTCCCTACCCATCGTGGCCACACCTACCTACCTATATACTATACATGTACCCGTAGACACCTCGCTCATCTCCCTTCCCTCGCGATGCACAGAGTGCCGAAGCTTCAAATCTGCTGCTGGGGCCGGCCATACTACGGCTAGTAGGTAGCCTGCGATGAGAAAACACACACACACACACACACACACACATACACACACAGCTACTACGATAACAGATGGGTACCTACCTACCTACCTACCTACCTATCTCAGGTAGCTGATAACAAGACACCGCCTTCACGTACCTTGATGCACCAGCTTGCACCAGCTCGCACCAACTCGCACCAGCTCGCACCAGCTTCCCGAGCCGGATTAGGGCACGTCCCCCCCCCCCCCTCCCCTCTCTCTCTCTCCCACGAGGCGGTGACCCCGAAAGACAACTTTTCTTCTGCCGCATCACCAAGTATGGACGGCTTCTGACATGCAATGCAGGTTCATCAGCCGACTCATCCATGGATCCCCATGGCGATCCAGGTACCGGCACCTTGCCCTCGGTAAGGGCATACACCGTGCAAAGTACCTGCCTATCACCTACTACTACTAGCCCACCACCTCCTTGCAAGGTGGACGGATCGATCGTGACAACACATCATTCCCGCTCGCCCGACCTCCGCCAGAACAAGGGCTCTCTCCCGACCCCTACTCCAATTCTTCTTCTATCTCACCCGACTCGATAATGTCTCGCCATGTCGTCCAACTTTTCTCTCCCACACATACATGCCTTGCTCGACAGGCCGGAATAGAGGCCACCACGGTGGTCCACCCTTCTTCTGCAGAACTTGGCCGTGGCCTCGGCAGACGTCCTCGCCCACTCTCACTGGCCCCGCCGTTGCGCCCGTTCCTGCGTCTCACGGCAGCCGCCTCCGCCGTCTCGGTAGCAAATCAAAGGGAGATGGCTTGATCGCCAACCAACTGCGAACCCTTGGCTCTGAAGCCACCCTGCCTTGCCGGGCGGGTGTGGCAGCAAATATCGCCGGGAACCTCCTTTGGCATGTCACGCTGTCCAGACATGCAACCGTACTTGACGTATTCCTTCCTGCCAATTGCCATGCCGCCGACAACAGAACCCAGTCTTGACCACTCTCACCACCCTCGCTCACCGGAGTCAACACAATCACCAATCATGTGCCCGCTGACTAAGCTCCTCCGATCTGCACAACGTCGTCTTGACATGACGGAGCGAACTACCGTGGCACACGCGCCTTGAGCGGATAGATTCGTGTAAAGACGGACGGCGCGGATGTGGCTGGTAGCATCGGTCACCTGTACCGGAGACACATCACGATTCGCTGAGGACAATCAATGACAACCCGAACTTGCCAAAGCTAACTCCTCTCCACGTGTTCTTTCCGTGCGAGGGAACGTCCGATTGCCGGCTACGTGCCTCGGAAACGCACGACCCGACACCAGGTGCAAGTCGACGCGAGTGACTCGCTCAGCCTGGACCAAGTCAAGTCGGCCACGACAACTGCGCGACCTCCCTGCGGTTGGCCGTCGCCAGGGGCTTCTGTTGGCTGCCACGCGTCAAGCCGTCCGCCCTGGCAGGCAACATCGACGGCGGTGAGGATACCGGGTTGTGCGACCAACACGCCGACTTCCTACGAAGCTGCACGGTTACCACTATCAGTAACACCATCTGTCGTCGCCGGATTACTCATTCGAGAATTTTGCTCTGTCGCCTCACTCGTGAAACGAATGATGGTGGCCCGAATTCAACAAACACACGGGTCGGCGCGTGGGCAGCTTCGCGTTGGGGAAACTGTGGGCGCGGGGTGAGGCTCCGCAGATACGACTTAGTGTTTGGGAAGATATGAATGGCAGATCATTTTGACCATGTGCATATCAGCTATAGTCTAGTCAGCGTACCAAACCATCTGGTGTCGGCAGTATGAGCCGGGGAGGCTACTCGAACAAGCATGGACCATGACGTTTGACGGCATGGCACAGCCTCGGGGAAGAAACTCTCTGCCGAACAGACGGCGGGTGGTAAGCGGGCTCCAGACACGGAGGCTGAACCAATCATCAAGCATGTGTCCCAGGTCATGACGCAAGTCTTCTCTTATGCGCCGATGAGCCAACCGACTCGTGACCGGGGCGGCCAGTTCCCATTCGTTGACCGTCAGTCTATCCGTTTGTCCATAGCGGCGCCACGGGACGATACGAGTTGCGGCATCCGTGTCGTTGCGGGCGAAGAGGAAGACGAGATACGAAGGCCGACAATTGGAGAAGAGGACCAAAGAGCAATGAGAAAGGCGGGAGTCGGGTGCGACTCTGACTCGCAGTTGATGACGTCGTGCGCGGCTGAAAATGAAAGAAAGATGAGCAGGACGGAATCAGTCGAAACCGTAAAACCTGATGAGAAAGGAAACGACCATGTGGTTGCAGATCGACGACTTGATCCAATCACCGCTGATGGGTGTCGATACCATGACGAATACTCTGCGATAACCAGGTGACGAAGATGCCGATTCCGGACTTCTGGATCACAGGACGGAGGGAAAAAAAAAACTAAAAATAAAGGGCTGGTCGTGACTCGCAACCCGGCTTGGCCCATTTCAACGACAGGCCCTTGTCACAAGGCTTCCCCAACAGAATGTCTGCAAAGATGCAGGGGACAGGGCAGAAACGACAAGAAGCAAAAGCCAAGAAGTCGAAACAAGCCAGGTAGCCGGGCGGGAGCGACTCGTGAGACAGCATCTGCCGACGACCGTGGGACTCCAAAACGGTAGCGCGATGCTGTCGAGGGTCGCAACGCGCCGATGGATGCCAAAAAAGGAAATCGGCGGCGGGCCGGCGTTGGGTGGGGGTCGGGGGTCCCGGGGTCCGATGCCCTGTCAGGCAAAGCGGGGACCCTGAAGCGGCAAGGTTCGCCGGTGTCAAGCGGGACGACGACGAGGTGGAGAAGGAGGAGAAGGGGGAGGAGGACTTATGCAAGCGGGATCAACACGGGGGGGGGGGGACCTGCAGCGTGCCGGTGCGGAAAAAGGGAGGGGTGGAAAGGAAAGGGGGGGGGGGGGGGGGGAAAAAAAAAACAAAAAAAAAAAAAAAAAAAAAAAAGAAAAGAAACAAAGAAAAAAAAAAAAAAAAAGGAAAAAGTTAAAAAAAAAAACGGTGACTCGGGCTGAGTCTCGGTGTATTGGCGAGACCCGAATGCGGGGGGGGGGAGGGACGGGAGGGGCGGTCGACTCCGAGGTCCAGTTATATAGGCCAAGGGAGAAGAATAGACGAAGGACGGTATTAAAAAAAAAGTAAGGGTCTTACGAATCTCGAACCCACGTGTTTTTTTAGACAAACCCGCAAGTCTAGAAATCAGGAAGCGGTAGAGGACGAGAGCAGAAGTAGGGCGGAAGCCGAGAATGCCGTTGAGAAGAGGAAGGGAGGGGGGACGGAGGTGATCAAAGCTGATGGAAGCGGCAAGGCGGGCTCCTTTTTTTTTTTTTT